>JANHGN010021099.1:0-36477 GCA_024605025.1 Megaceryle maxima
CCTTTTCTCTTCCCCTTTGGGGAGGGAGGGGGGTTAACAGAGAGCGTCTGTTAGGTCTAAGGGGCTGCCCTGACCCTCAACCCTGACACAGGCTGACCTACAAGTCAGTGTAAAGTCCCGTCTTTATTTGTGGGGCTTCAGTTGTAAGGAGCCTATAGCCATGCACGTTTCACCTGACTCCTAATGCTCCCAAAGTGTGCTCCTGTGACTAGGGAGCTACATAAGTTTAAAGTGGAGTATGTGGTGTTAAATGTTTTCTCTTCATGACTGGGAAAGCTTAAAATCCACAGTGCTGTTAGCAGCTCTCTCAGCATCTGGAAGGCTTTTGCCTCCATCATCACCAATCCCGGAAGCAATAAATACCATCAAACGTGTGCTAATGCAAAACCTTTGTAACGACCTCTTCTCTCTGTCAGTTATTGCAATTAGATGAGCACATCTAACTGTCTTATGCATCATCTACTTGAGAATTATTTTGCCCTAACACTGCAAAAGTCACTGTTTGGGTTTTCTGTAGTTAAGATTTGTATGAGTCAAAGTTTTTATCCAGCACATTGGGCTCAGTTATGTTTAACTTTTGAAAACAATTTCTGCAACCATTCAGGTGCCACATGCAGATGCCTGTGTGCTCAAAAATAAAGATTTCATAAACTCTTCACCTGTCTTTCTGAGTTTCCAGCCTTTGTCTCCTGAGACTCCTACACTTTTTCATTCATTAAACCCAACTCTCTCTCTATTGATCTTCAGGGAAAGAGGGAGGTTGGGGGCCAAACCCATCAGGGGAGCAGCTCCCCAGCTTGGGGGCCTTCACCCCTTTCCAAGAGGGATGATCACTCATGTGGGGGAAAGGATGCCCAGACCTAGAGGAGTGCTGGCCTTTGTATGGTTTTCCACAGAAGGAAGGAGCGGAAGTGTATGTACCACAGCAGTCCTGTCGCCACCTTCAGGAGATGCCTCAGAGTGAGCCTTGGTTGCTCCACACAGGGTTTCAGGGTCAACTGTCTCAAATGGATGCTCTGAGTCCTATAGATTAATGAGTATTATGGCATCCTTAGGAGTATGAGCTGTTTCACTCACAGGGAGAATATGCCTGTACTTAAATGAGGAATATACCTTTGGCTGTGCATGTTTACTTCTCCAGCTCCCTCAGGATGATGTTGTTTTGACACAAAGTCTCAGTTCTATTTGCTCCACAACATACTGATTGCTCTGTCAGCACCTTTAAATTTGGTAACACAGCCCGGCCTTCAAAATACACAAATGTAATTTTGCAGTTTAAGGGGTGAAGTGATATATTGCACTATAAATAGCCTACTGCATTAACATACTAGTGCTCAAGTGACAATAAGCTAAGGAGAATACTTGTAATTTTGAAGCTTTATTAATTGTTCCCTAATGGATTTGCCTTCCTCTTTACCACTTTTCTTAGTGTCTGATTTTTCACCCTCTTTAAACTGCTGCTTAAGTTATACCTTACTCAATGACACATTTTTCCCAACATCTTTCCCAATGCCACATTTCCCTACAAAGTCACTTGAAAGAAAACATTTTGAGTTAAAGGTATGTGAGGCATTCCAGTTAATTTTAAACTGCCCTTTCTGAATAAAGATTGAGCTCATGTGCTAGTCCCACTGGTCATGAACATGACGAGTCCCTGCAAGAGAACTGTGCATGGTGTGTAAAACAAGCACTCCAGGGACATGTTTTGTACTCACATCACTGCCACTGACACATTCTGGGTAAAATTTATTCCTCTGCAGAAGGACAGACACTTACAGAACCCAACACTTACACTTTATTCAGGATCTAGTGAAAGGCTCAAGGTGGGATTTCAGTAGACTCAATATATGAATGATGCTTGTATGGGTCTTCCTCCCCAGACTAAACTGTGGCTTCTGCTCTCATGGGAAAGCCACTTTGTACTTCTTTATTTCAATTTCTTTTGCTGTAAATTAGTATTTACTCAGCATTTGAGATGCTTGGATAAGAAAGACTTAGGACATAACAGGAGAGGTTTATCTGCCAGCTGACTACGGCCAAAAATGTGCAGTATCTCCCAAGTGAAGTTGCAGTGCAAGTCTCCTTAACCCAAGCTTCTATAAGACTGTGGATGCTCATGCTGAAGCACTTGTCTGCCTGTCCTTGGTACATGGATTCCAGCCTAGATCTGCTCAAGAGAGATATATAATGACCCATGAGAATCCTGGTTGTGACACAAGCTCCACAGGGGTCAGCCACGTCTCCAGGGCCATGAGAAGGATGAGGCATCTCAGGATGGGATCAAAACAGTCAACACATCGCCATCCCAGACCAAAAAGATGGCAGAGCTCTGCCTCTATTTTATCTGCATTTCATTACCCACTGGGGGCTGGAAAGATTTGTTTTAAACCCCTAGTGAGGCTATGTATTAATTCATCCCTAAACCTTACCGAGAAATAGTGAAGGTGAGTGCAAGGTGAATGTTTAGGACCTCTAGCTTTAAAAAATACAAACACTAATGTCATTAGAAACCCACAGACCTGCAAGAGATAAGGCTGAGTGAATTTGAAATTAACCTTGCAAACTGAATAGTGTGTTTGAATTAATCTCTAAAAACGTGCTTTACTGGGGAGTTAAGGTAAAATGTCAGCCTGAAGTTAAAAGCTTTGTCGACGCAATCTCTGCTTTAAGACTCAAAGTGACCCTTGATATTTATCAAGGTAATGAAAATACTACAGGCCTTTTCAAAAGCTGATGAGAGGTTGCACTCAGCTCACCCACCACAATAACTAGGTGCTTTTGCCATAGCTGGACAACTGGCTTCTCTATCGCTTTTCTCAGGTGCAGACAAATCCTGCAGACTGACTATTCTTATTTCACAGCATATTGCTGCTAAGCTTATACATACACATACATTGATTTTATATTTGTATTTAATTAATGGATATATAATATATAACATATACCTACATATATATTTCTGGTGACTGAAGTGGCCAGAGGTAACACAACTGACCCCCATATGCTCCAGATGACCAGGCATGAAAAGATGCTTTAAAAAGCAGGGATAACAGAGGTGACTCAGCCTTGTTCCTGCTGTGTCACAAGCAGCTGAACAGAGACAGACGTCACCTCTGTCACCTCCGCAGGCACTGGGCACAAGCAATGAGCTGGCTGGCTGAACGTGCAAGCTGCTGTTCTATAGGTAATCCATTACTGCCTGAGGCCGATGACACTATGTCTTTAATTTGCTGAGCACAACACAAACACAGAAGACAAAAATTCATAAAGCCAAACAACAAAGAAGTCCTATGTCAGAAATATCAAATGAGTAAACTAAAATTTCTTTCCAAATACAACATTTCCCTGTCTAGTCAATGCAGGTGGTGTATGTTGCCAAGTACTTTCCTCTTCCTTTACCCATGAAATGACAGGAAAACATCCAACCCCCATTTGGAAGAAAACAAGGCAAATCAGCCACACGCCTGTGTCCCTGACAGTGAGTCAAAATACAGACATTTTGGTGGCACTTCTATAAGATGAATTGGATGCTTCATCTTGCTCCAGTTCCAGTTGTCCTCTCTACATGGGCACCTACACAAGATCCGGATTCCCAAACGGTTACTCCCCACAGGTACCCCTTTGTTTGTCTCCAGCAGGCATAGTATCAATGAAAAGTGAGTAATCTGGAGGCAGTGGAAGTACAACAAAGTCAAAAATCCACGAAATCCTGAAGTTTTAGAAGAAGCATAGCCACTGTGAAGTCTGATTCCACTTTTTGCTGGGTCCTGCACTTGGGTCACAACAATGCTCCACAACGCTTGGGGAAGAGTGTCTGGAAAGTGCCCAGCAGAAAAGGACCTGGTAGTACTGATTGACAACTGTCTGAACATGAGCCAGCAGTGTGCCCAGGTGACTAAAAGGGCCAACATCATTCTGGCCTGTATCAGAAATAGTGTGGACAGCAGGAGTAGGGAGATGATTGTGCCCCTCTACTCAGCACTGGTGAGGCTGCACCTCAAATACTGGGTTCAGTTCTGGGCCCCTCACTACAAGAAGGACACTGAGGTGCTGGAAGATGTCCAGAGAAGAGCAACAAAGCTGATGAAGGGTCTAGAGAACAAGCCTTATGAAGAGCAGCTGAGGGAACTGGGGTTGCTTGCCTAGAGAAAAGGAGGCTGAGCGGAAACCTTCTCCCTCTACAACTACCTGAAAGGAGGTTGTAGTAAGGTGGGGGTTGGTCTGTTCTCCCAAGTAATAAGTGTTAGAATGAGAGGAAGTGGCCTCAAGTTGCACCAGGGGAGATTTATTCTGGATATTAGGAAAAATTTCTTCATCAAAAGGGTTGTCAAGCCCTGGAACAGGCTGCCCAGGGAAGTGGCTGAGTCACCGTCCCTAGAGGGATTTAAAAGTCATGTAGATGTGGTGCTGAGGGACAGGGTTTAGTGGTGACCTGACAGTGATGGGTTAATGGTTGGACTTGATGATCTTGAAGGCCTCTTCCAACCAAAATAATTCTATGATTCTATGATTTTTGCTACCAAGCACACTTGGCTTCTTGTGCAAATTGACTGTAAGCCTGGATCAGGCCAGCTGATCAGGACCTTCTCCAACTGTAATACATTCACCACCTAGGTTTCAGGCATCCTTCTGCCAGCACAGAAGAAACTATAAGGTATAGTTATATATGTATATATATAAATGATGTATCATTTATATATATATCTTTTGATATGTCACTCTAAATGTAATACCTGATTTCTTATTTTGCATTTTATTAAGTGATGCTCATTTTACTCTTAACTTAAAGCTTCCTTAATCATTTCAGAGATTTGAAAAGTCCTTGGCAGAGTGTCACCCAAGGAAGAGCAATATTAAAGTCAGCCTGCTGTGCCAAACACCCCAAAGTGGAGTCAGGAGCTCCCAAAGCTGGCAACTGTGGAACTTCTGCAAAGCTGGCAAGTGAGTTTATGGAGAATGGACTCTCACAGACAAGTGTTAACCAAAGCTGCTGTAATATTCAACAAGACTGTGAGGGGAGGGATTGTGGGGTCTCCTTGCAATTGTAGAATTGAGTTTATAACACATATTTAGTAAGTGAGCTACGAATATGAGTGGTTTGTATCAAACACAGTTTTGACTGAAAAATAAAAAGATTGTGGGATGATTATGTATTGAGTTATTGAAGGGTTATGTCCCGTTACACTGATTCGATAAAAATAAATTAAAGCTCTCTCTGGTTTTTAAGGTGGAGCAGACAGATTATCAAACATTTCTTAGCCATCTGCTGTGTATTTGGATTCATATGGCTTATTTCAGACATCTGCATTAAAATAGGATGAATGCCATCCAAGAGATACCTATTTCTGTCCACTGGCTAGAATGGTCTGGGCAGCTCGTTGAAATGCAGGTGTCTGTGCTGTAGATACACACTTGCTATAAGGCATCCAAACTAGTGCTGTTTTCAGAGAGTCACTGACATGATCCTTGAAGTCCCTTCCAACCTGGTGTTCTATGATTCTATGACATTGCTAAGAATATTTCCACTTGTTACAGTGAGGATTAAATGTGACACTACAAAGCTCGTACAAGGTATTTAAATGATCTACCCCATATTAAGACTGTTGTTTTCACCAAGACTGTGTCCAAACGTGAAGTTATTTCTCTAGGTGACAGTCCACAAGTCACAGCAGAGTAATGTTGGATAAGTTAAACTGCTCCAGGACCAGCTCTGGGTGGAATTCCTCATTCTCCAAAACTGTAAAAACCTGCAGCTTTCCCCACAATAAAGATGAATTCTAAATGCCTTACAAGTTTTAACAGTGCTTTGATTTTTGGCCAGGAAAAAGGGTCCATTTTTTTGATCAGAAATGCAAAGCTATCACATACAATTTATATTAAACTAACATACCCCTTTGACATGATACAATTATGCAAGATAACTGAAAGCAGAGCCCTTGCTAATCTCAGAAATGCAGGTCTGGAAGCAATCTCCAGGGCAGTGGGTACCTCATCCACAGTCCAGGCACTGAAACTCCCAGCCTTGTGCAGCAATGCTGTGAGCTGCTTTTAGGGACATCATTATCTTTCTTAACCTCTATGCAAAATTCATAGAAATGCACAGCACCGAGAGCTGGGATTCATTTTACATCAGTCACAATAATAGTCTGACACTCCTGAAGTACTTCTTATTCCATACAGCAAAGAAAAAAATATATATTCAGTTTTCATTTTTATTTAGACCAGAAGGGACAAATCCCAGCTTACAGAACCAGTCCTGCCTGTTTAATTCATGAAATCATTCCCCAAGAAACCAATTTTGCCACCCAAAGAATTTCTGACTTTAATCACATCATTAGGAGAATCACCTCTCAGATCTGCTGTAATGCAGAACTGCCCTGGATTGCCTCAGAGAGAGGCTTTGGGCAGAAAATAGCATAAACTGCTGCTCTCTTAGTCTTCATTGTAATGCTGGAGCATAATAACATTTCTTCATAGAACAAAGCAGAGGAGAACCTGCCTCTTACAGAACCTTAGACTTTGAGAGTTACTGAGTTGTAATTCTGGGGCAAAGAATAAATAAAGCAGAAGCAAAGCTGATGAGGACAGAGCAACGTCCCACTTGTGTATGTTTGATAAAAGACAGTGTTTTTCAGGAGAAAAACAAAGAAATATTAACCTTAGGCCCCTTTTCAGCCAGCTGATTACATGGGCAGAGCTCTAGATTTGGGGGGAGCCTCACAACTATTTTCATGGGACAATTGATCTTATAGGTAATTTCTGATTATTACTGAAATTCTAAGAGAAAGGACTTCAGTGTGACCCAGCAAACTGGGATTTGCTTCCTAGTTAAGCCCTGTCTATAGTGAATCTTAAGGGCAATTATGATTTCCTGTTCAAATTCTATTGTAAGGGGAATATTGATGAACCAAAAGATATAAATCACATGAAGCCTGTTTACATGCTAATGTTTTAACCATGTCAAATCAGGGGCTTCCAAGTTCTGTTTTGGATGGTGCATTAAAGAGAGGTACAGAGATGGACAAGTTACCTCATTGTGAAGATTTCTGTGAATCAAGCTTTTTTTTTTTCTTTTTTTTTTCTTTTTTTTTTTTCTTATTGGAATTACATAAGAATTCATAGGAATAGTATTCCCCCTAGATAAAACAGAAAGGAATGAAATCTCGGTGGTTTCACACAGTAAAATACCATCTGCTTCTATTTCAGAAATCCACAATAATGGAACCCAAAACACTTTGATCAGACGTTTAATGTGACTTTAAGAGTTTTAAATTAGTATTCCAGATCAGCCTTGAAAAAAGTTGTCAGCTCCAAAATTGCTTCTCATCTCCTTTCCATCGTGACTGAGAAAAAAAAAAATCATTCGCTGAGAACAATAAAAAAAAACTTGCCCACATATTTCATGAGTTTCTTATGAGCACAGAAGAAAACTCTGACATGTACTCAGTGTACACAGTTATAAACACCAGATTTGGGTCAGGTGGAATGAAATGGCTCTTACTGTGAATCATCTACTTAAAAGAGCATTTCAGAGTCTCTTTCTGTAGACTGTAGATGGAAATTTAACATCCCAACATAGAAAGACTGCAAAATGAATTCCCCACAAATTAAAAATTGAGTAGAAAGTTGAAATGGCAGAAAGATTCCTCTCCAAAGCCCACCCCGCCCCCGTCCCCCCCCAAAAAAAAATATTAAGAACCTGAGATACAGTTTCCTGCATTTCAAATTAAATGGCTATGCCTGACTGCAGAGGCACCGCTATGACCTTGTGGGGATTTCTTCAGCCGTGGTAGGACATGGCCATGGGAATGGAGAACAAAATCTGGTATTGTTTTAGTCTGGGTCAGGACACTAGACAGGCTCAGGATTAACTCAGAACTCAACTTGGTCAGAGGGAGGAAGGTGAGGCAGGCCACCATGAGGGAGATGAATAAGGAGTGAAGCAGTTTCGGAGAAAAACAGGCTGAGAGAGCAGCAACAAGTGGGCACGGCAAGGTCATGCTGGCAGCGCTGACACTGGTTTGTGGCAAAGGCAGGGAAGAGGAACCACCTTAAGAAGACATCATCCTTAGGCATGGACTCAGCAGGACCTTGTTTTGGGTGAAGCCTTCCTCCTCCAGCATCACTCGCACATGCTGTTGCCCTTGGACTGCTGTTGTGGCCCAACCTTGCCCTTCTGGAAAGGGATAGTGCTCGCATTGGAAGTGTCCAAGCCTCTACAGATCTTCAAGATGAGAAGTCTCTGTACGGTGTGAGCAGGCATATAGAATTATAGAATCATAGAATAGTATGGCTTGGAAGGGACCTTAAAGATCATTCAGTTCCATGGGCAGGGACACCTCCCATTAGATTAGGTTTCTCAAAGCCCCATCCAAGATGGCCTTGAACACTTCCATGGATGGGTCATCCACAAGCTTTCTGGGCAACCTGCTCCAGTGTCTCACCACTCTCACAGTAAAGAATTTCTTCATAAAATCTAAATCTACCCTCTTTCAGTTTAAAACTATCACTCCTTGTCCTATCACTACACTCCCCAATGAATCCCTCTCCATCTTTCCTGTAAGCCCCCTTTAAGTATTGGAAGGCTTGGTCTCCTTGGAGTCTTCTCTTCCCTAGGCTAAACAAGCCCAACTATTTCAGCCTGTCCTCTTAGCAGAGGTGTTCCAGCCCCTTGATCATATTTGTGGCCCTCCTATGGATTGGCTCAAGTAGGTCTATGTCTTTCTTATTCTGGGGGCTCCAAAGCTGGATGTAATACTCTAGGTAGGGTCTCACGAAAGGAGAGTAGAGGGGTGTCTTGAAGCAAGCAGGTTTCCTGATCTCTTTGGTGGGGAGGAATAGCCCTTTCATAGGAAAACCACAGATTTTCTTGTATTTAAATATTCTGTGGTCAGTTCTTCGTGGTCATCTCTGGTGGTCACAGAGGTCACAGCAAGCTTTCCAAAGCTTGTGAAACACAGGCTGGTGTGGGTAGATGAAAGTAAATGGCTGTTCTTACCTGGGCAGGGATGGTGAAGGATCCAGGAGACAGCATCAGTAACTCTGAGAGCATGAGGGATCCTGGAGGGGCCACAGCATCTGGGGCCATTAGTTTCTCTAGCTTTTTCCTGATCGTACGTATGGATATGACTTAGGGTCTCAGTTAGGACACAAAAGTTTGCTGTTCAATAGGACTTACAAGGAAATGAGAGAGAGAACGGTGACAAAATCAGTTACCTGTAGCCCAAAAAGAAGAGACTGATGCACCGCAAAGCTAATAAAATTACAAAATACCAAAAAGTATTCCAGAGCAAATGATGACACACATTCCTTGTAACCCTGTTTACCTCAAATCTACTGGCAAGATACAGATGTGCCCTTAAAAATACCCACAAAAAAATGAAAGATTCATGTGTGTACATGTGCTTCCTGTATATGTAAAAACATACCCAAAATTGTAGTGTAGCATAGAAGCTGGCAACATCCCTATCTCTTTCAGTAAAAACAATGAACTCCTCTCTACTGTGGTTGAAAACAGTTATTTTTTTCAGTAAACTATGTAAGTTCTGGCTATATCAGATTTCATTATCTGAAATTCAAAAACACTTCAGAAAACATGGTCTAAATTACTAAAATCTCAGGTTCCAAAACATTAATATTCAGCTTTCATATCTTTTTCTGTATGGAAAATAAGGGGTTAAAATCAACATTTGTGCCCTACCCAACTCTGGGACAAATAAACCTTTTAAAGGAAAGAGCAGTTAATACGATTTATTCCCTTTACCCGGTTAAGGAAAAGCTAAATTAAATTAATTTTCTAGATAAGTTACAGTGAAAAACAAATGCCATACAGTTTTCCCTAGGATTTGTTAACCTAGATTAAGTGATAATTGAAATCAGATGACTTGTTGATTCTGCAGGCTATGTTATTTTAAAAGCATTTTAAATCTCAGAAGATATTAGAGATCCTGCCTTTTCGCTTACGCATTATGAGGATGAAATGGCCACTTCTTTAGATTACAATGGAAATGAGATGTCTAGCTCCTACCTTCAAATCTCACCTCCAGTGCCATTTTCCACCCCGAATACAGGCATTTTCAGTCATACTTGTTAATCTGATTCTCATAAGCTTGCCAAAGCCAAAATAACCCTCTCTTAACCATCCAGCTGCTACAACATTTAATGCTCAGATATCAGAATATTGCAGATCAGCACAGACTAGGTTTATTCTGATTATTTCTGTCTTTCCTGTTTATTTTGTACATTCGACACTCTCTCAGTATTATCCTCTTTGCAGCTAGTTTGTACAGGAAAAATGACACGAGGTATGCATGTATCAGTGAACCGAAGTGCCTGGGTTGTAAAAGCCTTGACAAGACAAGTAAGCTGATCAGATATGATCACGAGGAAAGTTTTAAGAATGTCATGTTTAATTCCTGTGAAATATACCTCTGGGTTTCCTGAAACACTGAATGCCCTCCTGTAAAAGCCTCAGGGAACAAGTAGAAAACGCTGAGGTTATTCCAGTCTGTCAATGACTGTAGCCTCATGAAGACAAACTCACTCTTTTCACTTGCATTGGCTGCAGAATTGCTTCCAAATCTGCCTAGAATCTAATAAATCACTCACATCACCTTTTTTTATAGATGAATATTCATGGGTGATGATTTGCAATTATAATTTGTAGGATGCTAAATTTCTGGCAAAGTTTGCACAGAAATCACCACTTCTTGTAATGAACAACATCTTTAAAGGCACTTGTTGCAAGTGCCTGTAGGATTTCAGATGAGAACCAGCAAGCAGTGAAACTCAATGTACACAGAGCCTACTGCTAATAAAGACACAGGTCAAAGCTTTGATAGGAGAGAGAGAAAAGGTTAGAGGAGAACTCCCTCTTCAGTTCCTCATTTCTTTTTATCTTCCCTTTTGGACGTCCACAAAAATCGATGCGAGCAAAGTCTGGAAGCAGGCAGAGCTGAGCTGTCATCTCTGGCCTTTTCGCGTGTCATTCTGGCACTCCCGGCTGTGTGAGCTTTCCCCCATTTGGCAAAAGAAAGCCTGAGCTGCTTTCTCCCCTGGGAATAAAGCACAAAGCTGAACACCAGGCTTGAAACAGCTTCATACCAGGCATAAAATTTCTCTTTGGTCCAAACGCTAATTTGTGTAGAAGGAACATCTGTTCCAAAGGAGATTCTGCCCATCTCCTCTCATTGGAGTATTGACAATGCGAGTGGGGCGATTCACTCCTTTGCAGTGAGGTCTCCAGTGGGGTGCTGGCTCTACAGGTAACTTACAACTTCCTCAAGACCAGCTCTGCTGCAGTCCTATTGAAGTTAGTGGAGATGCACTACACTGAAAATGACCCCCTGGTGCAACCATCCTGAAGTACCTCACCCTTCTTGTTCCTACATAGTCTTATTTAAAGTTAATTACATCTACCCATTAAAAAATAAAATAACACAATGGTAAAGCAAGCACATGTGCTTTCACTCCGGGCTGATTTTTTAATATCAAATCTCCTTTTACAGCACTGTAGTATCACAGGGCCTCTCATTCCAGCAATTTTTCTGAAGGCTAGCTAATGATATTTTATTTGTACTTTAACCCCATAAAACATGCCAATTGCATTAAAACACCCATGAAATTTAAACACAAGTAGTGAGTGAGTTTTCTTCCATTTATCCAGTATTGTCCATTCAGGTATTTTGTCCTGCCTCCTGTCAGGGCTTTTGCAGGATCCAAATGGCTCATACTTAAAGATCAGGCTCAAACACAAATGTGCCCTTTTCTTTCCCCTGCTTTCCCTCCCCCTCTCTCATCACTTCATTTCCTTCCAAAACACAAACTCTAAATAGGATATAAACACCTGGACCATGAGCATTCACTTCAGGGTTTGACAGAGAATTAAGCTATCTTTTTCTCCTAGCAACAGAGTGACAAACCAGTCATTTTTGCAAAACTCTGTACCACTGCTGTGGGCTGACCCCATCTCCCTCCCTCTGAACCCAGCACTGCTGCTCTCGCAGCCCAGCACAACCCAGCTGCAGCCACAGTGTGGCTCAGACAAATTAAGCCCAGGCCATGTCACATTGATTCAGCAGGAGAGTTTTCCCAAACTCCACACTGTTACGATGCCTCTTACTGTCTTTGCAGAGCTGGTTTGTGTAAGTGCCACTGCCAGATGCTGAAGATGTAATATGTAGAAGGGTAAATATGTGATGACCTTCCTAAAAGAGAATGTATTGTTTCTGGCTGTGATGGAGTTATTTTTCCCTGCATCAGACCTCATCGTGCTGTGAGTTGTATTGGTAGCTAGGAAGGTGCTGGTAACACACCAGTGTTTTGGCTACTGCTAAGCAGTCTCTCCAACACTCTCCCCTCACCGGTAGGGGTGGGCAAGATCCAAAAGGATATTCCATAGCATATGGCATCTGCTCAGTAATAAAAACTAAAAGAAAGGAGGATGAGGGGGAACATTAGTTATTATGACATTAGTCTTCTGGAGCAACCGCTACGTGTACTGAAGCCCTACTTCCCAGGAAGTGGCTGGACATTGTCTGCTGATGGGAAGTAAAGAATAAATCTTTTGCTTTCCTTTGCTTCCATGCACACCCTTTGCTTTTTCTTCACTGATGTTATCTTGACCTACAAGGTGTTTTTTTATCATAGAATCAAAGAATGGCTTGGGTGGGAAAGGACCCTAAGGATCATCTAGTTCCAAGCCCCCTGCCATGGGCATTTTCCATCTTATTTTTTCCCCCACCCCCATCTTGCAGAGAAGGGGAGTGATAAAGAGGATTGATGGGCACCTGGAATCCAACCAAGATCAACCCACCACAGAGGAATTAACTAGTTTTGTAGTAGAGTACTGCTGTCTGTACCTGGATGGTCTGCAGTGTCAGGCAGAATAGTAGCTACCAAAGCAAGGAGGAGAGGGCGGGGGAGAGGGCATCATGTCTTTAATTCTCATCAGCATGTTGCCTAGGAAAGAGATTTTTTTAAGTTTGAAAGTTGAAGGAAGATGATGCATTACCACAAATGTGGCTTGCAGGAACTCATTGCCGTCTTTGTTCCAGAATCACAAGAAAAGATAGTATTTTCAACAGAAATCCCTTGCTGGATATGTTCCCTGGAAATTAAACCAAATCACTGTCCTTCAGCCAGTAGGTAGGATCAGGTTGGGTCTGGATTGCCTGTGACTAGTAAAGGAAACAGAGGCAATTGTGCATGAAAGGTGGTCAGGGCAGAAATTAGCAGCATATAGACAAAGCACTGAAGAGTCTTTTGTGACTGCTTGTTTTCTATTTCTTTTTCTTGACTGTTCAATACTTTTCTGAAAGGCTACACTGACAGCACGTTGAACTGTTTAGCTGTTAACTATTTGTTCACTTGACAAATTTATTGACTTAACATGTCCTAAGTCAAACCATGGGCTGCTTGGAGCAAAAAAAAAAAAGATCTTGCAGGTCTCTTTAGATCTGTCAAAGAACCTGTGAGTCTCCTCTCCTGATCCTTCTTCTTGGCTGGGGAGGAGTCATTAGGTGGTAGAGCAACTACTATTAATTTAGTCCTGCATAACAGGAAACAAAATAACATAACAGTTCAACACATGGGAGCTGCTGTGCTGGTTGTCCCTGATTCTTCATGGCTATAAAAGATGTACATGAAATGGATTGTACCTTTCCACAGAGTATTTATAGGGTAAACCATTGACAGATACTTTCTGAGGTTGTGAAATGGTGAAACCAAAATGCAGGCATCTAAAACCACAAATCCTATCTGCAACTAGAGAAGGAGGAAAAAAAAAGACATGTAATGAATGTAAATAAGTCTGGAAAGCATGGCTCATAACAAGAGGGGAAAGATACCCCTTTTCCTCAATTTATTCAAAGAAGGTTAAAAGGTACTTTGTTCACAGCCTGTATGAGAATAACATTTTGAATTCTAGGTGGTTCCTTCCTTCCCCAAAGAGACATAATGAGCATCAGCTCCAGCTGGAAGCTGATGCTAAATAATTTCACATTGAAAATAAGATAAAGCAATGAAAGGTGACAGGAAAGGTGAGTCATGGAATAACATGTGTAGGGTTGTGTTGGCTGTATATTACCAGAAATCTTTAAATCATGGCCAGATATTCTGCTACAGCTGAAACAGAATTTCCCACTTCATACAGAAATTACTAAGAGGGATTCAGAGGTTTGTGCTATGCAAGAGGTGAGTTAGAGGCAACAACACATCCGTGTAGCTAAAACCTGTTTTTGTGACACTGCTGAAGGTAGATGTGAATAGAAAATGATACCAATAGCAACAGGCACATGAAACCTCAAAAATCTAATTTGGAAACTCTCATTGGATAGAAGATGATGCTTAGCATAGCATTCAACCCTCCAGGAGCAAAAAGGCTTGATGGGGAGAACAAGCTGCACAGAAAGGTAGTTGGATACTGTATGTTATGGCAACTGTTTGCTTACATCCACTTTGCGAGTCAAGAAATTAATTCTCTCCAAGCACTGTGGAAACGGGAGGTTGATAAAACATCCATTACAACTATAACAGAAGAAAATCAAACAAGAGCCAAAGTAAACAACAGCTGGCTCAACAAATATGTATTTCAGGTAGTGGTAATAAACAACAGGCTGGAACTGTAGATGCTAATCAAGTGAGAGCAAAGTTCAAATATTGCTTTTTAACGATATGGTTTTGTTCAAAATAATAAATAAAATGAAAGCTTGGTCCACAAAAACCCCCACATTTGATTCTGTGACAATGCAGACAACTCTTCCCCATGCCAGCAGTCCCTCTGTTCCTAGCACATATGGGAGTGGTGCTTCCAAACTCACTGGCAATGAAAAGGCACCTGGGAGACTGAAATGGCTGTTGATCCTGCTGACCAAACTCCCTGTTTTGTAGCATTCCTCAGTCTGTTGATTCATATCTGCCTGCCATCTCTTCTCCGATCAACAGATTGTAAATTGGAGTAAAAACATCTTTTCACTGTGGCAGGTCATGCAAGGGGGTTCTGGTCTTGGCTTTGACACTCTGAATCTATAGAAGCAGATGTAACAGTAATAGATAATATTTCATCCCTGATCACTACTGTGTGCACAAATAAACAGAACAACTCACACTGGTATCCAAGCAGTGATGCTTAAGGAAGAGACTCAGCAGTTAAATACTGAGGATATTCATTCATAGCAGGTCAAAACCCAGGGAAGGTCAGTCTTACGGAGGTCAGTGCGGGAGTTGGTTTCTTCCCATCTGCTTGTGTGAGATTTCAGATGCAGCTGTGCAGACATGCTGGGGGCAGGATGCTGAGCCACACACAGATGTTGATACCGATTCAGACTCTTAGCTCCTGTGAGAAGCATTAGTCCTCCAATAGCTGTAGGTAATAATCATCAGATTTCATGCTTATCACAAGAAAAATCTCATAAGTGTCCTAATTACAGAATGGTTTGGTTTGTAAGGGACCTGAATGATCATTTACTCCAACCCCCACTTGCCCAGGGAAGTATATAACATTGTCTCCAAATGGATACCTGTTCCTCACACTCAACAGTAGCTGCCTTGAGAGAAAGAGGATGTCTCTTTTGCAAGACCTCTGTCAATGCCAGCTTCTCTAGCCATCAGGCCCAACTGCTTGGCTTCTCTACCATCTAAGAGCCTTCTACAGACTGAACAACCCCAACTCTCAGCCTGTCTTCATAGGAGAGGTCTTCCAGCCCCCAGTCATCTTCATGGCCCTCCTTTGGATGCTCTCAGCAGGTACATGTCTGTCTTATGTTGGGACCCCAAAGCTGGACACAGTACCCCAGGTGGGTCTCAACAAAGCAGAGTAAAGGGAAGAATGCCCTCCCTCGACCTGCTGGCCACACTTTTATTGATGTAGCCCACGATACAATTAGCTTTCTGGGCTGCAAGCACACATTGCTGGCTCATACTCAATTTTCCATCCACCAGCACCTCAAAGTCCTTCTCCACAGGGCTGCTCTCAATCCACTCATTTTCCAGCCTGTATTTGTGCTCAGGATTGCCCTGATCCAGGTGTAGGACCTTGCACTTGGCCTTGTTGAACTTCATGATGTTTATCCCTTTATTTATTTCTTTGTTTGCCAGTGCAGTAACCTGAACACAGATGGTCAGGAAATACTTTTTCCATCATGTGACATTTGGGGTCTATTTTCAGCTTGCTTTCTGCACCACAGAACAAGCTCATTTGTGAAAGGGTAGCGGAAAAAATAGCCAAGATCTTTGTATTAAACATATTCACTTGGGCTGGGAATGTACCTCTGTTCAACACATCTTGAAACCAGCTACTTCGAAGGCAGAGAAATCTCTGACTGACCCAAGGATTATTTAATCAATTACACAAAGTGTACAAGATCTCACAGGAGAAACTAAGCATCATGCCAGGGAGCCAACGGCTGTGGTGCCCGGGGATCCAGGAGGTATGCTGAGGTATGGGACACCACCCTAGATCAGGATTCAGGCCTGTTGCTGTCACATACTTATTCCTTCATCTATCATTTTTGTCCTGTCTCTGCCACAGGAAAATTTTACTTTTGAAACCCTGAGGCAAAGACAGTCAGAGGTAAGAAAGCTCTTCTCCAGCTTCTCTTGTTCCAATGAGGACTGCAGTTCCCAAATTGTGATGGCCAAATGGTTAGACAGACACACAACTTCTGCACAGCAACCCATGTGTCATTCAGAAAATTATCTCCAACTGGCAACGGCTAAGTGGCCATGTTAGAAGGCAAAATTAAAGAGGTAATTTCACATTCAAGAAAGAAATTAATACAAGTGTGTCACAGTTTAGGGTCAGGGCAGCCCCTTGGACCTTTAACAGCCGCTCTCTGTTAACCCCCCTCCCTCCCGAAAGGCGAAGAGAAAAGGAATAAGGGAGAGAGACTTGTGATTAGAAAAGGAAATGAGAACAGCTTTAATGGAAATGACAATAATAATCATAAAAATAGAATATATACAAACATATACAAAACCAGTAGCAACCCAACCCCCCTGATGGTAATTCCAATCACCATCACCACTGATGTTGTAGAGCAGGCACCGAGGGTCCCAGACTGGGCCCCACAGCAGACAGGAGCTGTGTTCAGGAGCTGGATTCTGGTACCAGGTTCAGGAACACGGGATTGAAGGCAGAATGGACAGAGTCCTCCTTGGATGCTCCAAGGAAGGAACCAAAGGAGGACCTGAGCCAAGCCAAGCAAAGCTGACAAAGCTGTCCAAGAGGAGAGAAAAGCCACAGACCCTCCTGATCCCTCAGCTTTATATCTAATATGACGTACATGGGATGGAATCCCTTGTTGGTCAGTTTGGGGTCACCTGTCCTGGCCGCTCCTTCCTGCAGGTTCAGCCTTTCACTTTCCTGCACCCCCCAGTGTGATACACAAGATCCAGCAGCGGCCTTGATCTGCACACCAACCCTTGGTAGTAACTCTGAACATGGGGTGTTATCACTGCCAGCAGCAGCCACTGCCTGTGAAAACACACTGCTAACTTCAGACAGTGCAGTTAGTTAGAAGAACTGAGATGAAAAGTAAAAGCACTGAACAGAATTAATTCTGTTCTCACTCAAACCAGGACAAAATGTTGGCTCTTTATGGAGTTTGGGGACATTGCAGCAATGTTAATCAAACGAAGGCATTTTGAGAGAGTAAATAATGTTCTCATTATCTCAAAAAATGGAAAACCTGCCACAATTATGAGAGAAGGGCAGAGAGGTGCTAAAACACACTCGAATATGACACTGTTTGGACTGGCATTTAAAATTGGTCTTACACCTTTGAGTGGAACTAAACTGTGCTATAACCCTCTTATGGAACTGTGAAAACCTGTACAGGAGCCCAAACTGGGACACTTCACACCATGAGAACAGCTGTGTTACAGATAATGTCCCAGAGGTTAATGTATTTTAAAAGGATAGTTCAAGACCTTTCCTTCTGAAAAAAAAAAAAAAAAAAAAAAGAGTAGTATAGTTTTTCTAAAAGGATATTTTTGTTTAGGGTTTTCTTACTGTAAATAGAGCTTAAACCCCTTTTTCTGTGTGATCAAATCCAAATACTGTTAGCAATAATGGGCTTTTTAACAACTTTTCTAGAGAAAAGCCTCATTTTGGGAAAAAAAAAAGGGGGGGGGCGAGGGGAACTGAAAATTGATTAGTTCTCATTTTTGACCAGGAAAAGCCATTAAGTACTTTATGCAGAGATAAGCAGCAAGGCAGAAGCTAAGTGAGGAGACTGAACTGGCTTCCTGCTGTGTGTGTGACCCTGCCACTATACCATGTTTCTTTCCATATATTTCCAGTAGTCAGGGATCTCCTATATACAGATGCAGGATGAAATTAATTTCTGGGCTGTCTTTTCATGTTTCATGTTTTTCTCCTTGTGATGTTTGACTCACCTTTTGAGTCAAGCAAACATTGATATTTTTGTTAAACTTAATTCCCTTGGCTATTTTTTGAGGCTAACCAATATAATGAAGTTGGATAGAAATAATTTCCAGGAAAATACATCATGCTTTTGTCCCTTCTTCAGTGCTATATATTCACATCTCGCTCAGCTCTTCGTGCATATAATGGAGCCATTACACACCACGAGGTTGAAAAATAGCTGCATAGAAAAACCTGATCTTGACTGGCAGACTCCATGAAGGTCACAGTGAAAAAGGGACCACACAATTTCACACAGTACTCAGGGAAAATATCCTTCTGAATTTTGACAGGGTTCCACATCCAAATCCCTTCATTTGAATGCTACCAAACCTGGGAGAAGGCTGGATCTCTATAATCTCTACAAATGGCCTTTACTGCCTCTCAGCCTTGACTTTGGATATGAGCAGCTTCAAATTTAGGAGATAGTCAGAGCTGAGCTTGAAGCACATTGGAAATCTACACCTGAAACCCACTTTTTAATGCTGGAGTCTTACTTTCTTGCTACTAATGAACAGTGTCTTAGAGCTAAGGCAATTCCATCAGCCTGAAAGAGTAGGATATAAAAGGTTATCTCCTCTTTAATGTCAATTAGAAGGGCTTCGATGGTCAAATCATCATTAGAAAGGGAAAGGCAGAGGAAAAAGCCAGGACTATAAGTGCTGCATGCTGCATCAGACCTGAAAGACTAACTGGCCTGACTCACAGCTGCTGCCACAGCAGGCAGCAAACAACTCTGAGATTAAAGGCAAAGTACAGAAAAGCAAAAATAAGCATAAAAACCAAACCTTAGCCAACAATTAAATCACTTATTTCAGCCACATCATTGCATATATATCAACGGTGTTTATTTCTTCTTTTACTGAATGAACAACTTCAATATTCATGGTCAATTGTAATGTACTTTTCTTGGCTTTGTCTCCATATTTTCCCATTTGCTCTTCACAACTGTGTGTGATGTCTAATGTACTACAGGGATATGTGAATTATTAAAAAGTATCTTTTCAAGAGGGCTGAGGTGCTCTGAAATACCTGAAAGGGCTGATGTTGCAATTGACATTCTTTTAGCCATGCACTGACTTTGAGTATTTATCAATTTTTTTTCTTATATGTGTAACCAGAACTAATTTTTTACCAGAATAATAGGAGTTGCTGGCTTAGAAAGCCAGCCATGGGGTTGTTTGCCTTAGCTGTCAATACTTCTCAGCAGGGGATTTGCAAAGAAAAGTCTAAAAGGGATTTGCAATACTTGTGCAAGGACCTCTTAATTCAGGCTCTTTAAATTGTATGACTCTGGATTTCAGCCATTCTGAAAAAGGCCCTAAATAGCCAAATATTGATTAAAAAAATTGCACAGTGTTGGCTCTCAATGTGTATGTTCCTGATGTAAATTTATAGAACCAGTCATATCACAGAATCCCAGCATGGTAGGGGTTGGAAGGCATCTCTGGAGATCATCCTGTTCAACCCCCCTTGCTAAAGCAGGGTGACCCAGAGCAGGTTGCCCAGGATTGCATCCAGGCAGGTTTTGAATCTCTAGAGAGCAGACTCCACAACCTCTCTGGGCAGCCTGGCCCAGGCTCTGTCACCCTCACGGGAAAGAAATTTATCCTTATGTTTAGGTGGAACTTTCTGTGTTCCAGTTTGTGCCCATTGCCCCTTGTCCTGTCGCTAGGCACCACTGAAAAGAGACTGGCCCCATCCTCTTAACATTCGCCTTTTAGATATTTACAAACATTGATAAGATCCCCATTCAGTCATCTCTTCTCCAGGCTAAACAGATGCAGGTCTATCAGTCTTGCCTTGTCACAGAGATGTTCGAGTCCCCTAATCATCTCTGTAGCGCTCTGCTAGACCCTCTCCATTAGTGCTCTTAAACTGGGGATCCCAAAACTGGACACGGTACTCCTGATGGGGCCTCACTAGGTCACAGTAGAGAGGGAGGAAAATGTCCCTTGGCCTGCTGGTCACACTCTTCTTAATGCACCCCAGGATACCTGAAGTTAAGAATATATTTTATATACACACTGGGAATCCTGAGGGCTGATAGCTTTAGTTTCTCAGCAGAACTGATGAAAAAGGTGAAGAACCTGCAGACATTGAATGCACATTTCCTCCTGCTCATATGGATGCTCACGTGTCTTAAAGAGAAGAACGTGCAAGAAATGGATCGTAACACGATCTTAACATTGATGAGTTTAGACTTTCCAAACTATCTGATTGATAGAACATTTTAATTGGCATATTGTTCATTTGAGAGGGGAAAAATTATTTTGTAATACATTCTTCTTGTCAGTCCTGAAGCAGAGATGCTTTTTTTCTCCTGATCATAGATTTTTCTGATCACCAGTAACATGCCTCATCAGCTGCAGAGATAAAAAATAGTTTCCCACACCGATAACTCAGAATCACCTGTTACAGGCAGGACAGATGTCCTTTCACTGTTCATTAGGTTGGTAGCAAAAACTGGTTTTTTAATGACATAATGCCTCATTTTCTGCCAGTAGTTTTGCCTTCTTATCAATGTTTGAAAAGGCTGCTTCTGAGTTTCAGGAACATTTTGGATTAAGTAAGAGAAGGAGACAGAAATACAGATTCTGCTTCTAGCTAAAATGCCCCTTCCAAATTTCTTATTGTTGCCAAGTGACCCCTGCCATCACCAGCACCTCCTTCTCCTGTGGCCTGCTCCTTCTAGATAATGAGTTGTACTGAAAGGCATCCTGCCAGCAACCACATACCATAGTTAAAGATTTCTGCTGATTTGAGATCAAATTCACATCAAAAACAAGTGACAAGATAAAAAGAAAAATTACAATGGGAACCAAGATGCAGGTTGCAATACAGCAGTCACTGTTACAATACAGGAAACCATCCATATGTTTGTGAGTGTAATATTTTGTGCTTTACTTTAATTCTGCTTGGCTCAAGATGATTAGAAAGCTTTTACAACTGAGTTGAAAGAATAAGTCTGGTATCTGAAATGTAAGTCCTTCTCACTTCGCTAGTAAGAGTGGTCCAACTGATTAAGTTAATCAATTTAAACTAAAAATCTGTTAAAAAACACTGGACAAATTCTGACAAGAGTTAACCAGATGGAATAAATCCAGATTTACAGCAGTATAAATCAGGAGGATATGATCCACCTGGCATGAAAATAAAAGCGAAATAACAAAAAGATTTTCCAGATGCATTCAAATCCCTAAGAGGATCACTCCTTTCTGCTCATAAAAGTGAGA
The DNA here is from genome assembly GCA_024605025.1 of Megaceryle maxima. Lineage (NCBI taxonomy): Eukaryota > Metazoa > Chordata > Aves > Coraciiformes > Cerylidae > Megaceryle > Megaceryle maxima. Next base: position 21,661 of record JANHGN010021099.1, read on the forward strand.
GAATAATGTGTTTCAGTCCTACAGAAACTGCTACCATCAAAACTACTGTAACGAAGAAACTCATAATAACACAAATCATTTTCACACTTGAAGCAAAGTTTTCTGCTTGGAAGTGATTAGTTTTCCACTGCAGACAGCATGTTGACATTTACTAACGGATTAGCACCTCATTCTGCATCACATCAAATACACCACAGCAGCACAACCTCTGGCCCCACACATGTGGTTGCTGTTTGATATCAAGGGGACTTGAGTGAACGCTGCAGCTGCGTCGGCCCTAGGTGAACTGATATGGTTATTATTCCTAGCAGGGGAGAAAACTGACCTGTAACTTGGACTTGTGGGGCCAGAGGGAATCTCAGACAATGGAAAAAGCCTGGGAATAAAGTCTAGGACTTACTAGTTCAATCCCTTTTTGAGCTGGCTGTGAGCTGAGCCCTGCTGCTCTTAGCTGGGGATTTCTTTGCCATGGTCCACCATACTCCAGACTCTGGGAAAGCATTGTAGCTTCTGCCCAACACTTGCTGCTGTGCTGACCCCATGGGGAAGTAGGTGGTGACTGCACACCTTCCAACAAAACCACGAGTTCCCAAATCACTGAAAACATACATCACTGAGCTTACAAACCAAACCCTATGTGCTCCAGTAGGAAGCACAGCTATGTATACACCTACAAGTACAGACCAGTACAGCCCTTGGGCAGTACGTCACCTAGCTGATGGAGACAGAAGGAGGGACTGAGGTTGGAGTATCTACTGTGTCTTTGATGAACAGATCCCTGAAGATGTTTTCATCTCCCAGGGCTATTAGTAGCCCAGGGGTTGCTGTCAGCAACCAAGCTATCAGCACCCTGGGAACAAGGAATTTCTCCTTCAGCCTGAAGTCATTCCCCTTTACCTGAGCTGAGGGATCACTGCTGGAACACAATCAAAGGGCAGAACCAAGCTGAAAGGCTTTTTATTGCTGAAAGTTGAATTCATGGTCCAGTTTCTCATTTGATGAATCCATAGCTGTCAGCTACAGCCACTTCAGGGCAGATTTGTTGCATAAAAGCACAACATGCTACACATGGCAGATATAAATGCCACACATTGGCAGACAGAAATGTGAAGAAACAATTTCTCATCCCTTTGTTTGAAATGCGTCTGTCTGTAAATGTTGATTGTTAAAGTCATTTTCCATGAGATCCATGTCCTCTTTCTTTTCCTCCACTATTTCCTCCACTAAGTATTCAAAACGCAACATAGAGGAATACCAGTTATAGGGTAAAGGTGGGATGGACAATGCATGATGATTGTATATGGGCAGCTCCTGCTCCATCTCCATCAGAGCACAAACCAAGCAACTTAGAACTGAGGTTTGCAGTATATCAGGAAAGACAGACAGACAGATAGCCTGCATCTGGATGGGACAATCTTCCTACTCTCTACTGAGTCACATACTTAGCTGGTCTAAATCTGCACAGCTTGACTGACTCCACTGTAGTGGAGTGGGTTTGCAGTAGGCAATTAATTATTCATCCCTAGAAAGATAAGGGTTGTTGGACCATGGAGGAGCAAGTCCATCTGTAACCTGAAGAGCCCATTTATCCTTCTGACTTCTGCAGAAACTGCTAAAGCAAAGGGCTTACTGAAAAAGGGAAAATATAGACACAAAGCATTTGAAGTAATTGTGGGGAAACATCTATTGCATCATTTCATCCCTCCCACCATGGCAGGGATAGAGACCAAAACCAATTCATTTTCCAGAAAACTCATTTCACCTTTCAGAAACAGAGAGTGGACAGCAGGGTGCAGAGGGGCTGAAGAGCTCACACCCACCAGCAAAGAACTTAGATCTGGTGGGTCTTGAATAATCCTTTAAAAGCCCTGGAACACATACCTTCAGCCATGAGATTGTGAAGACTGTGCTACAGACACAAGGGAGGGGCTCTTAAAAATGCAGATGTGGAAGCCCAGTCCGCATTTTCATGTTGGGCTGAGGGGTCTCCTTGGTGACTGAAGCTCCTGGTGGCAGCTTCACCAGCAGAACAAATTCAGGAATCACCCCCGCAGCGAGCAGCTTTAAATTAACCTGATTACTTCATCCCAGCTCTTTGACAAATGAGTCTGATTTATTTAGCTCATTTGAAACAAGTTCATTTTAATGAAGTTATTTATATAGCTCCTTGATGCCATTAGCCAGATTACATGCTGTCCAAAGGGCATAATGCATGATCTCATTTCCAACCTAAACCCCTTTTATTTCTTTCATCCTCCAACTTAAGTAGCAGGAGTTAAGAACATATGTTCTTCCGTTTTCTCTCTAGATGGCAAAAAGTAATTTGACAGCTGCCAGGTAGTATTATCAGTTCATTTAGTCACTTTTTTTATAGCCTAGGAAATCAGATTAGAATGTGAAACATATTTCTGCCAAATCACATGGAAATACAGGCCTGTTTAAGGTCCAGAAACTTATCCCTCTGACACTTTTGGAAATGGATAGTGTTATCCCAGCCACTGCCCTGTAAATTGCCACATTTAATTTACTGCTTTGGTTCCTTCTGAAGATTACTTTCACCAGTTTTTCCACATTTGTGATAGGAACAAAATAGATCAACTGTGGTTCAGGTTTCAAGTCCTATCCTGCAATGAACCTTCCAAGAGATTAACTTCTTGCACTTGTACTCAACCTCCCAGACATCAGTGCATCAGCACGCTGGCACAGAAGTCCACTCTATAGAGCACTTGGCATGTCTAAGCCTTGCTCTGAACACATGAGGGAGCCCAAGACAAGGGATGTGGGCACTTCAAATCACCACTCAAACTGGGCACTGGCACTGGGTACAATCTTGCACTGAGACTCCTCAATTCTTTGTGACTTCAGGTGAAATTGCCATCAGCAAGATAAATGGATCTGAAGAACTCGGTCACGCGAGACTGGACTGAGATTATGGATGTTATTTATGAAGTGTTGAGTTGAAAAACTGCCACCTGAGGAACAGATATGCTTAAACATCAGAGGCCCCTCCCTGGTCCTTCTGATGTCAATGCACAAGTTTCTTAAGATGTTGGAGGAGTGAGAAAAGTGCCTCTGGAGATTTCTGGAGGATGATCTTGTTTGCCTAAGTTAACCTCCGTCTCTTCTTCAGTGTGAGGCACGCACACCAAATGTTAGATACGTACATTCTAAGGTGGCCATCCACTTGGCCGTCTTCTGAGGTGATGGCCATCAACCTGGCCATCAGAACAGGTCCCTAATGGACTGGTTTTTTATTAAAAGGGAGGAATGTGAGAGAAGCACTGGTGCTCACTTTTGCATGAGAGCTTCTGGCACAATCCCAGGAGTTGGTACGCCTCTGTTCAGGCTCCTCGGGGTGGGACATGGTTTCATGGCATGTTCTTCTCAGCGGTGAAGCCTTCTAAATAGTTTTCTAAGGTACTCCCCCTGCAACTACTTCTGCTCCCATGCCCTGCAGCCCTCTTCTGCGGCTTTGTAACAGTTCTGTGGGTTTGTGCTGAAAATGGGGTCACTGGAAAGATCCAGGGCAAAGCAGAAAAACAACAAAAAATACCTATTGTGGATGTTTTTCTTAATCCAGATAATTTCTCATGTTGCATTCTGCCAGGGATGGTGAAGGGCTGGCAGGGGGGAGAGGAGGGGAGGTGGGGCTGCTCCCTCTCTTCTTACACAGAGCCTGATGACAAGCCCAGGGTAGGAAGCCTGATGCTCAGCTGGGCAGGCCAAAACAGGTGTCTCACACCTAAGTCCCTGGAGTGTGAAGGACACTTACATTACCCCCTCAACTGGAGAAATCTGAGGCTGGTGACAGAAATTCTTATTTGGCTCCAACTGTGCTGGGTTTCAGAATAGGGTCATTAATTTTGTTATTACTTCCAGTCTTCAGCTCTAGCACTTTCAGCCTCTCTCCAACAAGGAGACATGAAGAGTTTAAGCACCCGTTGGACAGTGGTTCCAGAAAGCAGATAAAGTCCATCACTGATTTTTCAGCAGCTTTTTAGACCTTTTAGTTTAGAGATGAAATAGGCAGATCCCACCCATCACTAAATCCTCAAATATTTTTTTTTTCAATAGTAAAGGGTTTGGGTTAGTTTGGGGTTTTTTGTTTGTTTGTTTCACAGCAAGAAACCACTGAGAGAAACCTTTAATCACACTGCATGTTGCAACTAAAGCAATCAGCAATGGACCACAGTCTGAAGCAAGCGAGATAAAAAGAAACATTAAACACTGGGACAGAAGTGTCCCTCAGAGGTTGTTTAGGTTGTGTCTCTGGTGTATCTACTGACAGAAAAGCCAGACTACTAATATTTATCCTGCCCCTAAACTGTGACACTATTAATGGGAGGCTGTGAAACCAGCATGGGCCCAAAAGGCCTGCACTGAGGGAAATAATTCCATGAATAGCTCTTCTTCCAATGGAAAGATTTGGGTTTGGAGCTGGGTTCTGCCTGCCAGCTCTGTGCTATTCCAGAGACAAAAATAAAACTGGCTGACCTGCTTAGATAGTCGAAGTTGGAAGCAGAACAACAAAGAGAAGAGGAATTTCATGTCATAGTAAACCAAATTTAGTAGCAAACCAGAATCAAAATACAAAGTAGATGCTGCTTGCACACATCCCATCTGAGTTGAAGCAGCTGATTCCCAGCTCCTGGATATATTGCAGCACCATCTGCCAGCTGAGAGTTGAATTACATGATAAATGGTACATTTTGCCTGAAGAAAACACCCTGTCCCTTTGAAATGCACAGGAGTTTTGTCATTGCTTTCATGGTAACCGGCTCAACAAACATTGTCAAAAAGCTGAGCCTACATGAAAGCTAAATCAATCTGCAGCTCCAAAGACGTGTTTTTCCAGTGTGGAATACATCACCCTCATCCCACAGCTCCTCAGAGAGCTCAAGACCATGCCCTAGTTAGATCACACCTGGAATACTGTGTTCCAGTTTTTTGGCTCCCCAATTTAAGAGACACACGGATCTACTGGAAAGAATCCAACCGAGACCTACAGGGATGATTAAGGGACTTGAGCATCTCCCTTATGAAGAAAGACTAAGGGAACTGCAGCTGTTTAGCCTTGTGAGGAGAAGACTGGGAGGGGACCTTATTAATGTCTATAAGTATCTGTAGGGTGGATGTCAAATGGAAGGAGCCAATCTCTTTTCTGTAGTGCCCAGCAATAGGACAAGGAAAAATGGGTATAAATGAGCATAGAAGGTTCCACCTCAACATGAGCAGGAACTTCTTTCCTGTGAGGGTGATGGAGCACTGGAACAGGCTGCCCAGAGAGGTTGTGGAGTCACCTTCTCTAGATACTTTCAAAACTTATCTGGATGTGTTCCTGTGCAACATGCCCTAGGTGATTCTGCTTTGGCAGGGGGGGTGGACTCGATGATCTTTAGAGGTCCCTTCCATCCCCTCCCATTCTATGATTCTATGACCATACAGCTCTAATTACTGGAATTTTATGGGTGACACAGGCCAAGGAACCAGCTCCTGTCCACCATGTTGCCCCTCCCAGCCCCACACAGCTGCTGCTCCCCTACCCACCCATAGCCCCTGCCCACAATTTGTGTACAAGGCCTGGCAGAAATCACCCATCCACTTCTGTCCATCCCTCCTGCAGCAAAAACTAATTTTTGGCACCACTGCTTCCAACGTAGACGAGACAGGTACTCAAAATGCAATTTATTCTAATCAAAATAATTTAGCATTCCAGCAAACATCAGTAAACTACAGGTTCAGATGTCTGCCAAATGAAACTAATACTACACAGCCAACTGCAGAATTCTTAAGCTTTAGAAAGATGACACAAAATGTGCAATCACTCACCTAGTAAGGAAGGAGCTCAACAACCTCGAGGAGTTACCTTGGGCAACTTCTAAATGGCAACCCAGGTAGTAAGTGTGCTTGCCCATGCAGCCTAGGCTAACTGTGATCATAATTTAGGAATCTCATTACAGGCTTCAGGAAAAAAAAGAAAGGAAAACATCCTCCTTCCCAGCTCCACAGCCTGTGTATTGAGACTCCTGAATACATTGACATTCTCTAATATTTTCCAGGGCTCTGACAGAGGGTAAGTTACACAGCAGGCATTGAAAATGTATCAACAGAGGCTTTCAAGGTGGCTCAGTCCATTATAGCCTCATTCAGGTGCAAGTGAGGAAATATATGAGATTGTCACCAAAGACAAGGTCTCAAAGTGAGTGACCGCTCTTAATAGGATTTTTCCTAGGCCAGGGCCCAAGGTAATAATTTTTCTTACAGGAGATTCACTCTGCTGTGGAGAAGCGACACAAGCTCACGCCACGCTCTGTTACTCCTTCTCTGGCTTCTCTCTCTTTCATGGCAGCCTGAGCAATCAATCCTCCAAAGCCAGCACCCACCAAACTGTGAGAATGTAAATGAACAAGTGTTACATAAATACTAGATTGCTTGTATATAAAAATATATCTTTTCTATAAATAAGTAATGAATATATTTGCTATACACATATGTAATTAGATACATATATATACACAGATAGAAAACTATGGAGACATGAATAATCTCACAAACAAATAGGAATTGGACTATTTGCGGGACAGTGCAGTGAGTTGTCTTTCCCTGTGGGTTTGTTTCCTCCAGCTTGTGCTAACTACAACACCCACTCAGAAAATCTCTGCCCTAGAGAATAACATCTCTGTGTCTGTGACAGCAAGACACAGTTCCTCAGGTAAGGACGGAAAAACCAGCGTACAAAGGGTTAGTCAGGAAATAATCCACAAGAGATAGTCCCGCTCTTCTCTAGGGACTTGCCTTTTGCTCAGAGCAAAATTTTTATGTCTGACATGAAGATGCATTTTTCATAATGTGAATCCTGAACTGCTGCTCAGCACCCCAATGCCTGTCAGTGTGATTGGGAATGGATGGAGTTACAGCAGCGGACTTTTGGTGAGTCAAATCGGTGGTTCAGCTCTACCATCCCTAAGCAACAGAGGGAGCATCTCAAGCTAGGTGGGCAAAACAAATGCAGCTAAATGAGGAGAAACGCTGGAGCTGTGGATTGCATCACACTGGGGAAAAAGGCACGATTTGTGACATCTTTCTGTGAAATCCCAGACAAGAATAGCAAATCAGTCCAGAGTCCAAACTGGGACCAGCACACCAGGCTGCATTAAGCAAGGCATGTCTTATGTACCAAGGCAGAGCAGGACCATTCCCCCTGTAAGCATTAAAGCTTCTGATGTCAGTGCACAGACCTCCCTGGTGAGATCCAGTCCAATGAAATCAGTAGTTCTTTCTACATTTAAGCATCTTATGTATAACATGAACTTTGAGAAGTCAAAATTCTTGAGATCACCACCCTTTTTGCAGCACAGGGAATGGAAAGCCATCTTACCTCCAAAGCAGGAGGCACAATGGTGCAGGGTTTGAGCATCCAGGGTGCCTTGCATGGGAGGAGAATATGACCTACACTGGTCTGCTCAGGCTAGCTCTAAAACTGCTGTAAATGAGCCGTTGCCTTCCAAAACACCAGCTGGTCAGGGGAGAATGCGGAGCCCCTGCTCAGGCAGACTGAAGAAGGCAAGGCAGCTGCAAAAGTAGAAATTGAAAGTAAAAGAGACAGGCGAAGGGAGAGACAGCTGAGGAGACGTGGCTGGAGATGTGATCTTGGAAGAAGATGCTCCATGCCAAAGAGGTGCACTCCTGATGAGCTGCAGTTATGGACAAACCGCAGTAGGGCAGGAACACCCCTGAGGGACTGCAGACCATCTAGCAACACAGGCTAGAGCAGAGGAAAATCATTAAGAAGCAAAGAGCATTGGATAGAAACTGTTACACACCAGTAAAGAGCCTGTTGCTTTGTCACCTTATCAAATACACTGGGATGACCTAAGCGTAAACCCGCTGGGCACCTAAGGGAAGCTGAGTCTGCAGAAGGAGGAGAAAATGTGTTTACTTAAGTCTTTGTTTGTCTATGTTCTTTTTTGATACCTGCATCGGGGATCAGAAATTGGTGCTAACTGGCAATAAATTAAAAAAACTCTTCCAAATCTGAGACTCCCCCCTGACAAGTAGATCCTCTGAAGCTCTGGGGAATGGTCCTGTACATGTCTACTGAAGGGGAGGGCTTACCTATTGGGATGCTGGTGCTTGCTACACCGAAGGAAAGGAACAGCTTCACCCCAAATGTTTGTTTGAAAGTGCATCTCAGTAGAGATGATGATGGGAGCTGGCTGTTCATCTCAGAGCAAAAATACTTCAGATATCCCTGGGAAACTAAAGTTAGGAGCCTAAAAGACTTCCCAGACTGAAGTGCCATAAGAGGTTAGATTGATCTACACATAAGCAGTTTGGACTGCCCACTGGGATTTGCAGGACTTCAATGTTTAAAGCAATATACATCAGCTTTAGGTACACTGATTCCAGACAGTTAACAGCAGTGAGAAAGACAAAAATAAAAGAGTTGTGCAAAATATCTTCTGTACTTCTGCTAACTGCTCTGACTTGACATCAGGGAGATCCCTGTGTCAGTTCATCCATGGTACCTGCCCACCCTGGCAACGGCTCCATCAGCCTTCACTGCCCCCAGGCCTGGGATGCCAGTCTCCCTAAGCTGAGAGGCAGAAGGCAATAAGAGAAGTGTTCACTTCCCAGCCCATGGATTTGATACTATAATCAAGATCTATGGTTTTCTCTTCCAGCTACATCAGTATCTGCTCTAGGGTTTGCTATATTGATTACCACTCTTCTCTGTCACCTACTTCATATTTACACCTCTTACAGGTCAGTTCAAGAGCAAGCTGCTAATGCTTGTTATCTTTTACATCATCCACCCTGGCTACCTTCCAGTATTTAATACATATAATTCAAAGTATTCTCTAACTTCTTCTTTTTGCTTTTCTACTCTTGAATTTTGAAGATTAAAACTATTATTTTTCTACTAAGAAAAAGTATCTATACCAAGCTTTCAGTCTTCTACACTTCCTGTCATCAGTCCATGTAATCAGATTTAGGATTATTAAGAATTATGCTTTTGTCTTCAGGATTTACTGAGCACCATGGTAAATCATCAGCATGTTGATGAACCTCCATCTCACCTCTTCTTCTTATCAAGCAGTGCCACAGTCTCACTTCTCCACTAATGTCCACTGAGGAATGGCGAGCATACTGTACCTAAAGAGCAAGAGCAATGCTAGTTTACCTTTAACTTCATCGCAGCAAAGGGAGAAAAGTTCCATCTATGAGTCAAAAGTTGGTGGGTCCAGAGCAGTGGAGACATCTGGTGGCCAACAAGAACGTAGGTCCTCTGTAAGTAAACGATGGATGGTAAAAAAAAAAAAAGCTGCTGCTTTGATAAATGGACTGTTAGGTCGATAGAAAACTCTGTGTTTAATTCTTTCATTAACTGCAGTGGATATATATGCATGTAACTGCTCCCACAACACACGATGACTCAGGACGTGTCAACCTCATTTCCTCCACAGAATAAGAGTTCATTACAGAGTAAGACTTTATCCAGTTCCTGAAACACCAGATAACTCCAGTCATCACTTTTTCTACATATATCTTGAACTTGATAACATAAATGTTCCCAAGTATGGTTATATCATGTAGCTGTCAGGAAAGTGATAGGGCACAAGCGGAGGTCATAATCTCCAAAATGGGCAAAAAAGTCTTGTAGATCTGTGACTAAGACACAGGACAGTGGCATACAATTCCCAGTGCCCCAGTCCACAAAGTTGTTGCCACCGTGATCTGTCAGTGGTGGTTTCTCATCATCTCATTACACATCTTAGAACAACGCCACTATATAAAATAAAGTAGAGATTATGCAGATAAAATACTGTTTTCTACAAGATACATGCAGAGAAATAAAAAGAGAATAAGGAGAAAGACTTTATACAGAGAGAGAAATAAGCTCATAAATGAGGGGATAACACATGGAGAAAATAAGCATGGTATAGAAGGAGTCCTCTGTTTGCTGCTTACTACATGACATGTTTCTAGAAATTTTCACGTGATGAAAATCCTTCCTGATTATGCATTTTAGTAAAGATCAACTGAGATCCTGTTATTTTTAAAGCAAGACCATAACCACCTTGAAAACAAACCAACAAACAAACAAAACCTAAACAATAACTAACTAAATAAATAAACAGACAAACACCAAAGCAGAGATGTATTTCAGAAAAGGCAAATGTAGGCTCCCAGCTTCATTTGCTGCAAAACTAGGAGGAAAAAAATAAAGAGGCAGCTGCAAGAGATGGTGGGCTGGTGAGTCCAACAGCTGTAGGCAACCCTGGAAAAGCAAATTGTGCCTCTACTTGGGCCAAGGAGTGCCCAAGGGAATTGGGCACTTAAACTTTTCCCTAGAAGTCAACTACTGGACATGAAATTTGATATCCCTGAGGTTTGATGTCCAGAAAGACCAAGCACACAGACACCAGAGTTAAAATGTAAGTGTCCTTCAATAAAACAGGTTCTACAAAACCTGCTTGCAGCTCTTACCCTAGCTACCTTCTCCTTGTCCCCAAACGTGCATTTCAACTCCATTTTTTCCCCACCATAATTTTATGTGCACTGTCTCCTTCCTACTCTGCCGTGTCTCCCCATTACAATTTTGAGCCTTAGCCCCTCTGTTTCCACATCCCAGCTACAAGGCTTTCTTTAACAAGTACAAATCCCCACCTTTTCTTCACGGCTGTGTTTTAATCCAAAATAAGAGACAGTGAAACTGAGCTTTGTCGCACCCCTTTTCACAAAAACTCCTGGGAAGGGCCATGCAGGGAGGATCCTGTTCACCCCAGTATCTCAAAGTTGTAGCATGCTCAGGGCAAACAAAGCGACCCAGAACTTTATGGGTAGAATGTGGTTGCCCAACAACAGTCATCTAGCCTTATCTGAGTTACCCTAGACTAGATGGGGCATCTGTTCTGCCCTGCCTCCTTCCAGGTGCTGCTTCAGAAGCACACAGGGCTCCCCAGGTCATGCTGACCAGTGTCTAGCAGGTATCTTGACTCTTTGAGGGTTTTAAGGTATTAGAAAGGCACCAAATATTTTGGACAACCAAATCCTGCCTGGTGAGCCGGTTCTGCCTCTCGAGGCTTTGGGATTCCTATAGCTTATGAGAAAGGTTTGCAGAAAAGGTGTTCACGGGAGACAAGGGCACGTTTAAAAGCTCCTAAGGTTTGAGGGAGGATCTGCCTGGAGGCCCCACATGAAGGAAGGAAAAAGGAATGACTTTTGTGGTGGAAGTGTATCACGGTTCGTTTTTTTAGAACATAAAATCATGGGCAGGGGATGTGACTCTTCTTCTTGTTATCTGCACGGTTTGCCTGTGAGGGGACTCGGTGACTTTTTTTGCCAAGGGTCGGGACACCTGCAGGCACGCGGTCTGTCAGACAGCGAGCGCCACAAGCCGCACACCGCTAGGCGCTTGTTTATGCTGGAATTTAAGGCTCAATTTTGGTAACACGCCTTTTCTTTGTCGTTAGGCAGGAGGGAAACGAAGAGCGATCCATGAAGGAAGCTGGTCTGTAAAGAGCGGGTTTTCTTCAGGGCCGGGCCCGGGGGTCTTTTCCTGCCTCCCCAGCAGCGAGGCAAGGAAAAGCGCCGTGCGCTTTGTGGCGCCGCCGCCACGGCAGACCCCGCGCCGTGCGCTTTGTGGCGCCGCGGCGGAGCGGAAGCGACGGGCGAGCGGGCGTCGGAACCTTCCGGCGGGCTACGCGGGCTGCTTGTGCCTTGCCCCGCCGCTGCCTCCGCCTCCCCCACTCGCCGCTCGCTGCCGCTCGGCGCCTCCATCCTGGTACTTGGGAGTCTCCATCCTGGTTTCTCAAGTGCCCGGACCCAAAACAGGAAGTAAGTGCGCGGGGGCCTGCGGGCTGACAGGGCCGGGAGCGGCCGGGTCGGGAGCGGCGGAGCGCGGCGGACTGAGGGGATCAGGAGAGGGAGGCGGCCATGTCCGGTCCCACGCCTCAGCCGCGGTCGGACTGAGCCGAGCCGGGCCGGGCCGGATTGGGCTGGCAGCGGAGCTGGCGGCGGTCTCGGCCGGCACCGCTGCCCGCCGAGAGAACGGGAAAATGGCGGCGGCGGAGGCCCGGGACCAAATGGCGGCGCTGGCGGCCGGGGGGCAGCGGGGGGCTGAGGCGGGCCCTGAGGCGCGGAGCCGCCGCCCCGGGGGCAGTGCCGGGGGCCGGGGCAGGGCTGGAATGGCCGCTGCCTCCCGCCGGCTCACTTCCCTGGGCCGTGGTCCGTTGTTCTCCGCCTTCCCGGGTTGCTGCCGGGCCTCGGGAGCGCTGCGCAGAAAGAAATTTGGAAGGGGGGACAGCGCTGTAAAATATGGGAAAACTTGGAAATTACCAAACCTCGGCTCCTTTGGCAGGGCAGAGGAAGGGAAGAGCGGCGTGCGGGTTTTTCGTGGGTTGCTTGGTTGGTTTGTTTCCTATTTGTTTTAAATTCCCTTCACTTTGATGTCTGTAATAAAAGGCCACCTGCACGAGTGCGTTTAAATCTCCCGATTTCCCCTCTCTGGGTCTACGGTTGAGGTATCCTAAGCTCGTGGGTTTTATCTGCGTTGTTTCATAAGAACTTCTTTTTCCAATGAGAGCTGTGATTTGAGGTTGCTTCGGGCATTCTTTTTAAGTGGAGTCTGATAGGTGTAACTCTGCCAAGATCAAGGGTTTCATCTAAAAGAAATACCGGGCTTTTCTGCACTAGAGTTGGGCTCTCTGTTTTGCCAAAATAAAGGATTCCAGTCGGACAAGCCATTTTTTTTTCCCTTTTTTTTTTTTTTTTTTTTTTTTTCGTTTTGAAGTCTGCATTCTTGGTTATACACTTGGGCACTGTGAAGCATATTACAGTTGTACTAGCTACCTCTTTAGCTGACAGGCAGTATTTGCATGTATTTATTCACAAAGAGTTACAATTGTTCAGCCCCACCTGCCCATTGTGAGTTGCACGTTGAAGTAATGTAGAAAATGCTTGTTTGCCAGCACTGCTCTGGCCATATATGTATGTTGGCTTCTTGACAGCATAGTTAAAATCCCTTTGCAAAACTAGGAGTTGCAGGCTTTGCAGTGAGATGGACACATGGCATTCAAATTCTCATTTCTATCAATCCACATGAATATAATTATGGCAAAAACTTCATGCTTGCTTTCCAGACACTTAACTGAAACTTTCTAGATGATGTGTTACGATGTAGTGAAAAGACTGAAAATTAATTAAAATGCCATAAATAAAATGCCTACAATTACTGGGTTTTGTCTTAACCACTCAAATTTATAAAAGGTGGGTGTCCATGTGTCTACTGTATTTCACATTTTCTAATAGTCCCTTATTTAGAGGCATTAATTCTGTGCTCATCTGTTTGTCAGAAAGCAACAGAGCTGTGGCTTTGTTTGTCAATCTTACGCCATGTAAAATTAGGACAACGATAAACTTTTCATATTTTATTGCATGCTAAATTTTTGCCAGTTGTTTATAGAGGTGAAGTTACTGGAATGCGTAGAATGAAATTGGGACTTACATGAAAAAAAAGAATATTTAGTCATAACTTGTGCCTGAGAACTGTATTCTGTTACTGGAAAACTTAAAACTTTCTGTGGATTTTTTTTTTTTCCCCCAAGAGATCGGATTTGGCCCTTTTTTGTTTGTTTGTGGATTTTGTTTGGGGGGGGGGTTGTTTCTGGGTTTTTTTTGTTTATTTATTTGGGGTTTTTTTATTCCCCTGTGTGACATTTAAAGCGTGCTCAGAGCTTTTTATTAAACTATCAATTAATAGGGCAGAAGTTATGGAGGTCTGCCAAATCCAGGTCGATGCATATGAGAACAGTTTGTCCCATTGTGTCTCATTCCATCTCTGTGATGGCCCACTTCTCTACAAGCCACTGACAGTGGCATCATCCTGTTCCTAGGAGACTGTAATCTCATGCTAATACAGCAGAATAAATCTTCTTGTGTCTTGAACTCAGGTCTTTGGGTCCTTCTGATCAATATCAGTCCAGTTTTGTCCCCCCACTTACATCTGTTATTGCAGATGTTGACAATTACTTTGGTGTGGTGGCTTTTTACATTTGAGTGGAACCCACTTGGTGTGGAGAAGAGGGGTTTTGTTGAGTAATAGCGTAAGAGAACGGGCACTAGTTGAATAGTAAACACTCCTGATTATGTATTGAAAGTGTTGATTACGTAAGAACTGTGGTGTGGAAACATTAAACATGGGGCTTCCTTAAAGCTGAGGTGTATGGGATCCTGTAACGACTTGGTTTCCTTTGTGTATTCTTGAATGAATGCCTTCAAATCCCAGAGCATCCCATGTGATTGTGGCAGTTAAATGTCTCAATAGCCAGAAGCTCCCTCAGTAAACTTCATTTTTTTCTTCTTACAGGATTTAGTGAGATACACTTTTACATTTTGCACAGTGCAGAGAACACAGCCTTTAATACAATTTGTCAAAATTTTAAAAGCTTTAAAACAGGCCACAGAAGACTAGACATAACATTCAGTTAATAACTAATTGTAATGACAGAATTATGTCTGCAAGGGTAAAAATACTGTTTCTTAGGAGAGCTTGATTTTTACTGCCCACAGAATTATTGAGCCTCTCTGTCTGATGAAGATGATTTAAAATTGCAAGAATTTTGTATAAAGAGGCTTTTTTTTTTTTTTTTTAACTTGGTATAAAATCAGCTTTCTGTTGTTTTGGTTTTTTTTTTCCTGCCTAAATCTGCTGCATATCCTCGCCCCCCTAAAAAAAAAAAAAAAAAAAAAAAAAAAAAAATTTTTTTTTTTGGTTTTTTGGGGATATTTTTTTTTTATTTTTTTTTTTAAATA
>JANHGN010021100.1:0-85298 GCA_024605025.1 Megaceryle maxima
GTAGATGGAGTTAGTTTGCAAGAGGAGTATGATGCACGAAAGCCTAAAATATGTCATTATTTGTAGTTTTGTGAAACTCTAGTTCTGGATTGGGGTATTACCGGTAAAATCTGAAGAGAAACTGTTTGCTGAGCTGAGGCTGTGGGGTACCAAACAGTGGATCAGAGCTGCAGAGTTGTGAGTTGTACAGCAGTGTTATTTGTGTTCACTGGTTAAATGAAGGTGGAAGGCAGCTTGGATGAAGATGTTTGGGTTTTTTATGGAAACAAAATTTCCCTTGCAAGGTAAATCCTGAATCAGTGGATCATAGAGAGCAGTGTGTGGTTGTGCTACTCTTCAAGTCGAAACTGGGCTTTGTCTGCCACCTTGAAATGAAAACCCCTAAGGCTGAATACTTACAGTTTTTATGCTTAGGGTTTTGTCTGGGAGGATTTTCTAGACAACATTTAATCATCATATT
This sequence comes from Megaceryle maxima, assembly GCA_024605025.1. Classification (NCBI taxonomy): domain Eukaryota; kingdom Metazoa; phylum Chordata; class Aves; order Coraciiformes; family Cerylidae; genus Megaceryle; species Megaceryle maxima. Next base: position 461 of record JANHGN010021100.1, read on the forward strand.
TGCATAATTTTAAAATTAAATGAAATAGGCAAGGATCTGGTCAAAACTGAGCAATGTTATTGAAGGGTCTTTCATCTGCATGGAGTCATAAAAAAAATTTGCTTGTCAGCTTGAATGCTGAGCACTAACTTGGTGTTAGCAAATGAGATTATTTATACACACCTGTTTACACCTAAATGAGTTATTACCATGTCACAGAAGAAACAGAATTCAAGGTAGTCCTGTGTCCTCTTTCCCCCGTGCTTGCCCATTTTATAGCTTCATCTGACTTTCTGGAGGTAATTTCAAAACGCAGCGTGCTTAATGGAAGCCACTCTTTCACCACTGCACTTCTCAAAAATAGTTACTCATTCTCTTCTGTAGGGAGAAGCTTAGTGATACTTGCCATATCAAATAGTTCAATGTGTGAGCTAACAAAAGACTTAAACCCTAGTTTGGGTGAAGCACTCGATTTAACTTCAGGTGTCTATCTGCTGTCTGATCTTGAAAAGCTTCACCTTCCTGTGATCTGTTTCCTGATATGTAAAATGAGGACACAAGTGAATCTGGGTTCTATCAGCCCTGTCGAGCACCATGTACCAGACTCACAGTATGTCTGCTGAGCAGACAGGCATTGTTTTATCTATTCTTTGACTAAACCGACTTGAGACTCTTGTGCCAGAAGCTAAATCCTGACTCTGAGTCCTTGTCCTTGGTAAGGGCTTCTGTTACTGGAAGCCAGTTCCTTTTGCTAGTCTTCTTGAGCCCCTATCCTTCACCATGAGATATGTTCCTACAAAGAGACCACCTCTTCTAAAGTAGCTGGTGGCATGCTCTCATTCATGCTGCAGTGGTGCTTAGTGACGTGGGTATGTACTGCTGCTCTCTGTCTGGCTTAGCCAAAATTTCACAGACCTCTGTCTCCGTGTTCTAGCAGGGCCTGTTACCTGTTCCTTGCTTCCACTGGGTGTTGGGAAGGAGGGAGGAATGTCCTCAGATGCGAGAAGTTCTCTCTCCTCTGTCAAGCCCTTCTTGAACAATTCCAGCCCTGCACTCACTTTCCAGAGGAGGCTGAGGTGCTTTACTGCAGCCCTCCCATCAAAAGCGTGTCCAGGAGCTGCCCTGGCTGTCTGACCTCTGTGCCGTTCCTCCTGCACACGCAGGCATATGGCTGCTTTGTTCTTTGTCATTTCAGGAAGATAAGTCACAGCATCCCCCAAAGCACAGGTGCTTTTTTAGGCTCAGGTGGCATTGTGGTGCATTCATCTCTGCTCATTAAGAAAGAATGATCATGCCTAGGAGTAGCACCCTTGTCAATCTCTGTATATAACAGGAAGAAGAGTTCATTTCTAAGCTTCACAACTGACAGGTGTTAGAGCAAAGGTAACCTTTAGCTGTGGCACCACACTTTGCTCTTGGATAATGTCTGGATTTGTTCAGATGTTAACATCTACATGATCTGAGTATCAAGAATTTAATTGTGTTGGGCCCTTTCTCTTCCTACTGTGATTGAATGAAAGGAGGCTCTCTGCTTATTTTCTTTAAGACGTCAGAAGATTGTAAAATTAAAAAACAAAACAAAACAAGATTAAAATATTGTAATAGTTGTACCTAAGTTTTTAACTTTTCTTTTTAATGGTGGTTATCAGGGGAGCAGCCACAAGGTTAACGAGCTGTGCCATGTGGTGAACCAGCTCGCTGTTCCCCGGAGCATCTTTGGGGTCTATGGATTGTAGTTCCAAGACTGTTAAATTCTGCAGTTGTGTATCTGTGGCTTACAGATCTTCTGTGCTGCAAGTTACTATCTGCTCCTGGTAAAAGGAAGGGGATGAAACAAGTACTTTTACGGATAATATCATGCCTTGAAATGTCTGTTTTCTAGTTGATAAAATACATGAAAATAGTGACCAGTGCTAAATACTGTGATGCCCTGGAAAGTGCTGTGAAAGTTACCTGTGAGGTTCAGATCCTAGATAGCTGTGCATCAGGAATGTTCAAAACATCGCTATATTTGTTCAGAGATGCGCTTTTTTTTTTTTTTTCTTCTCCTTAAAAAAAGAAATCTACATATCCCTCAGGTGCCGTTGGCTATGGCAGAACATTAATGAAAATGCAATAGCTTTCCCCAGATCTTTTTAAGACTAAAAGCATCTTATGACCTTGTTAAAGTTTGGTAACTTACAGGCAGTGTTCAGTTAAGTAATATGGAGAAATAAATTCTTAATCCAAAATAAGAATGAAGAAGAATGTGAGTATATCAGTGTAAGCTTTCATAAGTGCAGTCTGTTGGGTAAAACAAAACAAAGTTAAATTGCACTGAAAATTTAATCTCCAAAGTAATTCTTTCTCTTTTGTTTTCCAGTATAAGTATAGAGACCTAACTGTACAGGAGACAACCAGTGTTATCACTCAGTACAAGGACCTCAAACCTGTCATGGATTCATATGGTTAGTCTGTGCTTGAGAAAATTTTTGTTACTGATGGCTTAGATATATTTGATAGATTTTGTTGGGATAAAGGAGATTAGAACAGTTAACTTGTAAAATTAAGATGATCTGCATGTCCAGAGGCTGAGGGCATGGTTTCACAAGATACAGTGAGCCAACCTACCTGCTGAGGTCATCCTCCTTCTGATTACTGTTTTTTTCAAGTTGTGTGGTGGTTTTGTTGCTGTTTTTTGGTTTTTGGGGTTTTTTTCTAACCATCACCTGAGGGACTGACTCCTTGGTGAGCTACTTTAGATTGCTAATACATCATCAGAAATTTTCTAGTCTTCTGCTTTCTAGATTCCAAATCCGGATTGAGAATACCTGTCTGTGTCCCTTCTTAATTAAAAGATAAATGAGTTTTAACTTGAAGAGCTGCAAGCCAGCAGCTGTCACAGAAATAAAATTTCAGGCAACAACGGGAGAATCAGCAGCAGTCGTGAAAGGGCTGTAGTTGGGATAATGTACACAAGTTTGCATAACAATAGTGATCAAAATCCCAGATAGCCTTGAGCTGTAGCAGGAAGCTCATCTGTGTTATCTCTTTCTGAGCTGTCTGGGAAAGGCTGAGCACAGAACCACTTACAGATGATTGATAGTATTTGGAGCAGTGAAATGAGCAACAAGAAATGGTAACGTGGATGTTGAGATTTGTTTTCAGCTTTATATTATTAAGGAAATATTCCCCCATTCAAGTCCAGCCATCTCTCCCTGCCTTTGCAGAACATTTGCACCCAGAGAATCGTATACGATAAGCTACATTTGGTGACTGAGCTTTCAGTGAAATCAGGAAAATAAAAGCTTTATTACCACAAGTTGATTTATTCAGCCAAGAATAATCTATTGGATGGAAAATATGGGAAGACTAAATACAGCAGCTCAGTAAATTGAGGTTGGGGTTCCTGGGCAGTTTGTGAACTAAGACTAAGATTGGGCAGTGAGGCAGTGAGGTCTTGCTGACCTGTTTGTTCGCAGAAAGCATAAGGAATTCTTTGTAATCTTAAAATGACAGTTGTTTTTTAAAATTAATTTTGAGTTCAGAAAAGCTTTGCAAGAATTTGTATAACTTGCAGCTTGTATGGTTCCAACATGTTTTACTTGATCTCTGAATGAGGACACAGTTCATTTGCAGTGAAGGTAGCTTGACAATAATTTATCGTTCATTTCTCAGAAACATGTTATTTGTGAGAAATTACCTGACTGTAGACAATCATTTGCTAGTCCATAAATGAGCAAGAGCAGAACCTTTCAAGATTGAGTTTTTATATGTGTAACTTCTGAAAACTCATGTGAATAAATACATGGAGTATAACCTGAACAGAGATTAATGTGGCAAATATGCTTGTTTTTTAAATGCTGCTTGTTCCCTTTCAGTTTTTAATGATGGTTTATCTAGGGAGCTGATGAGCCTAAGTGGAACCATTCCCGTGCCTTACAGAGGTATGCATTTATTATTGTTACCATCACCACCAAATTGCTTGAAAAACTCTTCAGATTTGTCCTGATTCAACTTCACTATTTTAGTGATCACTATTTTCTTGAAATCCCTTACTTGTCCAAAGTATAATGTTTTAAATCAATTGTTCCTTATTTTTGCTGTGGGGTAAAACTTGAATGTTGAGCATTGGTTCCTCAGTCTTATACAGCACTGTAACATCTCTTTTCTTTCAGTACTGTGTTAATTCATGGCTATGTCGTGAGCTCCTTCTTGAATGTTACTAGATTTTGGCTTTGGCTTCTAAGTCTGTGCCATTGAATTTACTGCGTTTGGGAGGTTTTTATAAATCCAGATACAAGAGGACAGTAGAAGAGATGGAATAACTTCTGATATTTCAAAATGGCTTTTCTAGGTAACACCTACAATATCCCAATTTGCTTGTGGCTGCTGGACACATACCCTTTCAACCCCCCAATTTGTTTTGTGAAGCCCACTAGCTCTATGACAATAAAAACTGGGAAGCATGTTGATGCAAATGGAAAGATATACCTTCCTTACCTGCATGAGTGGAAATATGTAAGTATATGGAACTTGAAAATCTCAAATTGCTTGGTTCTGAATACCTTTAGATGGGTGTATCATTTTTAACAAAAAGCATAATCCTTTCTACTTGAGATCCTAAACCATTTTTTAAAGGAAAACAACTGTTTATTATTCGTAATGTCTTAAAGTTCAGGTGTTGCATTCTGTTGCCTGGTTAATTGCATCTTTAGTTACAGTTTGTGTGATTAAAGAGTGCAGCATAGGTGACCTTCCCTAGCAGGACACTTATGTGAATATCTGTGAGATAAGGATATTTACAGAAGGGAAATTAAAAATCTGTAAAAACATCTCTAGGCTGAAATTGGTGACTAAAATGGACTTGTAAGAGCACTTGGACAACTTTATGTAAACATGTATCTGTATACTCAAGTTTGAGCTATTTGCTTTACCAATAAATAAAGGCATTAAGCAGTGTGGGCCTCAGAAGCTGTGGGCTTCAAAAGAAAATAAACTGTGCTGGCAAGGTCAGAAGAATGGTACAAGAGGCATAGTTCTGTAAAAAAATTACTAACAGGAATAAATTTATTAAGCACGAGTGGTAGCTTCAACACTTGTGTGGTAAATAGTGGAAAATTACTTCCTGGGATGCAGGTCTCGCATGAGCGAGAAGATCATCTACCATACAGGTGATACAGAATTCATTTCGTTTGACAGGTTGGCAAAAATAAGTAGGTGGATTATAGAGCTAAGAATATTTGGAAATGGAATGTTTAAGCTGGTGCTGCATTCATGCTGCTTGTCCTTTTCTTGGCAGAATGAAATCATGCTTATATTAATGTAGTTATAAACTGAGAAGCCAAGTTTAGCTAGATTTGAAGGAGATTTGTTCCACTCCTTAGTGGGCTAGAATATTTTTTTTCTACTGTGCTATTCTGAACCTGAGCAAAAGCCATATGCTCTATGAAACTGAAATGTCTGGTGACTTAGTGATCTGTACTGTTTTCCATGATGGAGAGTATGGATTTGATTGATTGTTTGTTTGTTTGTTTATTTATTTATTTAAAGATTATCATCCATTGTTGCATAGTCATCCTTAGTCATTTATGGCCCTGCAGCTGATACTGAACCCTCTATTACCCAGTTTATTCTGAGTGTAAACACTACGGCAGCTGTATTTTGTGGTACCCTTTTAAAAACCAGCTGGATGGGTTTGGTGTCTGTAAGTGAATCCAGAAAGGTAGTTAAATATGCACACACGTGTGTATATAGATATGTGTGTCTATCTGTATTTTTAAAAATTAAACCCCCACAAATGAAAGATGGCTTTTGAGAGCTGATGGGATGGTATCATTTTGTTGTTATAGTCTAGTCACCTGTCTGTTAGCTGAATCAGTGGTTTGTGATTTACTTGCCCTCACAGCCCCAGTCAGACTTGCTTGAACTGATTCAGGTCATGATTGTTGTGTTTGGCGAGGAACCTCCAGTCTTTTCTCGGCCAACTGCTTCATCAGGCTACCCACCATACCAGGCAACAGGCCCACCAACTAGTAAGTGGTCATAGCTACTAATTTCTACAAACACTCCTATTAATGTACCAAAGCAATTGTTGCTCTGCATAGTTTGCTCACAGGTGATGTATTCTACTCTAGACTGACTTTCTGTATTGCTGGCTCCTGAATTTACCTCTGCTGTGCTTGACCTTTTTGAACTGTGTTGGAAGAACGTGTCCAGTATTTTATCTTTTAGAAGGGAGGGAAAAGTCCAAGTTTGTATTTAAAAAACCAAACAACATAAATACCCCCCATAGACCTCAAAACAACCAGTAACCTGTCAGCATTCAGAGAGCTGAAAAAGAAGTGATTCAGATAACTGTCTTTGTATCCTTATCTTTATTTTGATAATGCAAGTCCATCTTAAGTTCCCTGCAACCACTAATTTCATAAGGAAAAGCATACAGCTTGCATTTCCCATGCCCATGCTTCTGGGTCCTGGATGAAAGACACGTGTTTTTGTGGGGCTTTGGTCATAGAATGACTTCTCTGTTGTTTCTTTGTGTTCCACTGTATTCGTTGTTCAATAACATTTTAAAAAGCATCTTACTGCAAATTAATATATGTTATATTAATATATATTACACTTCTGAAAAGTAAAAATATGTGAAATTGTTGTTTTATTTAGCTTCCTATGTGCCAGGCATTCCAGGTGGAATATCTCCCTATCCAGCAGGAAGCACTTCAAACCCAAGGTAAGAACCTCTTTGAACCATCATCACATGATAGACAGTTTCACTCTATAGTGTCTAGTCTTAGTCATATTTTCTTATGGTATATTGGTTACATGGTTATTTTGTTAGCAAGGTTTTTTTTAAAGTGAGGGGTGAATTCTTGTCAATAGCCAAAAGAAAGTTTGAGGAAGGTTTAGCTTTCTTAGTGTTGCCTGCTTCAAATACAATGTACTTGGCTAGTAAATATATTTTGAAAGAAGTGAAAATGGGGACTTTGATAGGTTCTTACAACTTTTCTTCGTAAATGTGTTTGTTTAAAGTGCTCTTAATGTTTGTACAAAAGTGAATAATATAAGAACTATTTTTAAAATAATATAATTTATGAATTAATAAAAAGGTTTTACAAACTAACAAATTACCTGGAGAGGCACAGAATATACTTTTTTTATACTTTACATGTTTTGTTGGAGCATTTTGATTACTTATAGCCATGGTTAATACTCTGCTGTATGCAGGTGTTTGTCAGTCTAGTACTGTGTAATTTGAGTCCTTGTGTCAGTTGCTAGTGGATATATTTTAGAAAAGTATTATAGACTGTCCTGTTATATGTCCTCTTGCAATTATTTCAGTGAATACATGAACACTTTTGCTTTCCTTCAGAGTGGGGCTGAGAATTTTGGGGAGGTTTCATCTTGCAACCGTATTTTGCACAGCATTTTTATGTTTACATAAAGCAGTTCAGCAGTCATCTTGTTAACTACTCTCATATTAAAAATTATAAATTGATATTGCTGTTTGTGAGTTTGTAGCTAGAATAATTTATTTTAGATACTTTTGGGCTTTCCATATGGCAAGTTAGAAATTGTGTGGCAGGATTAAGAGATTGAAGAGAATTTGGTATGATCCAAAGACTTCACCAGGCAATAACTAGGTACCTTCTTAAATCATACCAGAAATATAAATTATGAAAGATGCTAATGTGAACAGGAAAAGAGGAAAAAGTATCATTTAGCCTGCAATTTAAGTATTTCATTATGTAAAGAAAAGTTTAATATGATGACATAGAGATAAGCTATATGGATGACATTTTACAGATAGTTACATAACATGAGCATATTTTTCCTTGTCAAAGCAGCTACCCAAACTATCCTTACCCAGGTGGTGTTCCATTTCCAGCAACCACCAGTGTTCAGTACTACCCTTCTCAGCCTCCTGTGACTACTGTTGGTGAGTAGCTTTGAAAGGATTTCTCTGAAGTGAAACTTCTCTCTGTAACTGATAGGTAAAGAAAGAAAACGTAAAAAGGAATGTATTGTTCTTATTCTGACCTTTCAAAGTATTGTTTTTCAATTTAAAAAGTTATTCAAAAGAATAAAATGCATTTTATGTCCTCCGCTTTGTATTTTATTCAATCGGGTAGTTGTTAAATTCCAGGGTCTGTGCAATGCAGTGTGTGTGCTCTGCAAGTATTTTGAAGAACTCTGCATGTAGCTACCTCTTAAGTTTTTTTTTCACTGCCCCTTAATTGTAGGTAACTTTTAATTGTCTACTTTGCTCTGGTTGTGGTTTATAAAAATGCTTTTACCCTCATCTAGTCATCTACTGGACACACTTTATTTACTCTTTATACTTTCTTTGCTGTAAAAGTTGTAGCTGTCAAAAGCAGAGGTTGCCAGTCATTTGGAATGAGCTTCATTTTTACTGAGCTTCTTCTCCAGGCTTTTCACTGTTGCTTCTTAATGGCGGCTTCTTGGTATTTCCTTCTTTTTTTCCTTTCAGCAGCAAGATCCAGGCTTTTTGCCTGTATCTTTTCCTAGTGTGCTGCTCTGTGGCCTCTTGATGGCAAAATACTCTGCCTCCTCACGCTCAGTGTTGGTGTAACAGATTGGAAAACGGTGATAAAGGTCATCTGGTTAAGTAGGTACTGGGTGCAATAGGATGATGGTCCTTTTGGCAGCGGTTATGTGCTAAGGATGTGGACTCTTTTGTGACATCAGTCAGAGTATCAAGCATTTGTAGTCTCTTGCACCACCACTTAGAAGTGCATTCATAGGTTCTTGATTTAATGCATGAACTCCCTGTTATTTATACACACTCTTCCCTCCAGAAGTCTGTGTATTTTGAAATTTTCATTTACACATATGGGGACAAAGCAAGTTCACAGCTTGGCAAGGGAAGATAAGACACTTCTACCATGCTCTTAAAATATTTGATATATCCTATTACAGAATTTGGAAACAGTAAGTTATATGTTCTTCTTGTGTCTGACTTCATCCTTTCTGTCAGGTTCTTTCAGCCTTCCAAATTAGAAGTCTTCCCTGCAAGCTGTTGGCTGTTTTGGTGGTCATCTCCACCTTGAGGTGATGTGTCTACCACGCACACTGCAAGAAAGCTGCTGTCCCACTTTGGTAGCTCCAACAGTACTCAGTGTTGGGGGGCTGTAGTTAGGTCCTTGAGAATGAACAGTCTCCCTTGGGTCTCGTACAGGGAGGCCATAAAAACCTTTGTAGGGAGCATTGGCTTTCTGCAACGTCTTTCTCAGACAGATCCAGTTTTGCTTTTATGTAGTAGAGAATTAATTTTAATGGGTATGTTCTATCTGATACCATGTTGTACAGCCAGATTGTGTAATGGCAGTTGAATGTTAGACTGACCAATTTGATGCAGCTCGGTAAAAGCCATACATCTGTTATACAAGGTTCTCTCTTGTGCCAGACAAAATGCAAATATTTCTCTTTAATCATCCACTGTATTTACAGTGTGTTGGGTTTTTTTATGGTACAGTATTGGGGGTCTTTTCCTCTTTCAGATTAATATATTCGTATACAGATTGTTTGGCTGTGGTTTATTTTGAGTGTGTAGTTTGGAGCTTGTCAGGTGCTACAACTTCAGAGTTTTGTGTGGGTGGTGGTGAGGTGTTTCCTATAGTGAGCTTAGTTTGAATTGAAAGAAAATACTGAGTAGCCTAAGTTTTTAATAATAGCTGTATTTTCAAATAATCCTTCAAGCTTTTTCTTTCTAAGTCATCTGCCATTAATTACCTCTCTGATGCAGTTATTAGTTTGATGGTTCTGTAAGGTCACTCTGAAACCAGACTCTCCCTGGAAAAGGTTAGGGGTTTCAGTTCTCTGTGTATTTAATTGCTATGTGCCATAAAATCTTCCCCAAGCTGGGCTAATTATGGAAGTGACAGAAAATGCTAAGGGTTCATGCTCTTTAAGAAGATACATAAAATCTAACTGGGTTGTATTAAAATGATCCTTTATGTGTTCAAAGACCTCTTTCCTATCTGTTGGCATTTCTGTGTGAACTTTCATTGTTAGGTATATTGTGGTTTTATTTTTTTCCCTGTCCTACATTGCTAGTAAAGTGAACCTTGTATAAAATCTCCCAGACTGAGAGGTATCAGGAAAAAAATCACTTGATAGCTGTTTCTGACTTCATTAGAGAATAATTGATTACTTAAAACAGTAACTGAGATCATGTTAATGCTATTCTTCAAGTGAAACTGGACCTTTTTGTTTTGGTTTGGAACATACATATATTTACAGTTGTCTGCCTTAGACAGGAAGCCCTAAATGGGGAATAAAGTCTGTCCCAAGTAGTTTGACTGACTTCTCGGCATAGAAAGTACTGTTCTTTCCTCCGTTTCACAAGAAGCAGTACTGGTAAACACTGGCTTGTCTGCGTGTGCCATTTGACAGCTGCTGTTGCTGATTCTAATAGATAGTTAACTAAATACTGAAAATTATCTTGTTGACTGGCAACAGGGTGAATTGCTTAAGCCAGAGCTGTAAATCAAATCAATTCTTGGAATATTTATAATTTCATAAGGCTATCTCTGTACCCATTGATTAATATTGACATCTTTTTTTTCCAATAGTAATAAGCTTTTTTAAAATTAACTTTTTTTTAACTATACATATTTGGTGCAACTTGTATGTAAGTAAAGTGGTGATATTAATAGTTATCAATCTGGTGTCATCTTAACTTTAGAGGAATTTGATGGATTAGTAATTGTGATGTGCATAGTAACTTCCCTATCATTTGCATAACTTTTTCCACATTTCTGGTGTGCTGTAGGTTTTGTGGGCAGGAATAGAGTAAAGGCATGGGGAAGAGATAGGAATTTATGCAGCCTTGTTCTGTTAGTAACAGAAGTCCAAAAACTCCTCTGGGTGTTGTAAGGATTCTGAGGTGTGCCATCCTGTCAACAGCAGTTGGCATTTGTTAGTATAACAGTACCACAGACAGTCCAAATATAATTCCTTTTGTTTAATTGATGATGACACCCTAACAGAAAACTTTTCCATCCAGATGCTTATTTCCTAAGGCAGAGTTTAGATTTTTAAACCATGTTCTGGATTGTTGCTGATTATCAGAAAGGTATCAGACCTACTCCAAGAACACTGTAATGCTGTGTTGCAATGCTCAAGATAAAGTACCTGTAGGCAAATTCACTCCCTTGAGTCAGCCATTACATTAATTGTGGTTGAATATGTGTATCCATGAATTCCTGTGGAGGTTACCAGAAATTTATTCTTTAAAAGGACTGAGACTAACAACATTTGTAGTCTTCAGGGGAAATGGCCAGCCCATTTTTAGAATAAAGGAAAACTGTGGATATATGGGAATAGCAAAGTGAGCGAGTGAATATGTACTCTTAAATTTACTGGTGTACATCTTAATATGTTTTTTCTCAGTGTGGTCTCTTCATTGGTTTTGAAAATTATTATGGAAAACAATTTCTTTTACTTTGTTGTATCGATAAAGTACATACAGCAAGTTAGCAGGTTTGGTGTGGGTTTTGTGTTTGGCTTTTTTTTTTTTTTTTTTTCCAAAAAGCTGATTTTATGCTTGTGAATTTTCTTATGCAGGACCCAGTAGAGATGGGACTATCAGTGAGGATACCATCCGAGCTTCCCTGATTTCAGCAGTCAGTGATAAATTGAGATGGAGGATGAAAGAAGAAATGGATCGTGCTCAAGCAGAACTCAATGCCTTGAAACGGACAGAAGAGGACCTGAAGAAGGGACACCAGAAACTGGAAGAGATGGTAACTCGCCTGGATCAAGAAGTGGTAAGCTGAGAAGAAACAGTTCTGAGTATTTGTAGTAGTGAACAGAAGCATGCAATTAATTAATTATTAAGCATGGTAGATACAGCAAAGCTTCCAGTGTACAGCTTTCTAAATATATATTCTCTTTCCTGTTTGAAGTGTGTGTGTTCAGATTGAAGCAAGTCAGAAATCGTGATGACCATAAGATACCTTGTCCTGCATCTATCTTACAGATGTCCTTGTTTAGTAGTAGAGGAACAGTAGTGGTTTTCCCTGTCTTCTCTGTGAAAGATGTCAGTGGTGTGAGATTATTTCATTATTGTCTCTATGTTTATGGACTTGAATTATTGCTTGGGAGTAAGATTTGGGATTGATGAGCAGTTTCTAAAACCAGGTCAGTGCTCAGATATGGTTTAAAAAAATAATCAGAAGTTGTTAATTGGGACTAGAGAATGGGGGATACCATTAAGTCACCATATAAATCTGTGATGTGCCCCCTTTAAACGTAGTGCACAATTCTAGTCTTTCCTATCTTGGAAAGAAAGGACATAATAGGACTGCTGATGTTTGACGCAAAGGCAAGAAGGATGATCCAGCTTATCAGAGAGCTTCTATGTAAAGCATGACTAGGTAAGGTAGGACTTCAGTCTGGAAAAAAGACAATGAGGACAGAGAGTGTAATAAGATAATAGTCTGTGTGGCTTTGAGTGATAAGAGGAAAACCACAGTGGTGTACAATGTCTTCCAGTATGTTAGCTGTGGGACGTCAAAATTATCAGGAGACAAATTCAGAAGTAGTGAAAGGCTATACACCTCGTACAGGTGCAGTTACATTATAGTACCATTAGTGGGTAAAGCCAGTGGGGTTTTTTTCCTGTCAGTACCATTAAGCATCTGTTTCATCTGTGCTCAGCAAACTTGTAAAAGACTATTCAAAAACACATTTCCAAAGAAAATCATTATTGTGGCTTTGCTTTTATTATCTCTAGCTAATTTAAATTATTACTTTTTCCTTATGTGGCACCATCAAAATACATAAGAGACTGTTAGCATGACTTCTCTACAGTTATAAACTTGTAATGGATTGACATTGTCTAATCTTTTTAAAATGAAAGAACCTAAGCTATAGATTGGGTGGCTTTTTCCTTTGTAAATATCATAATGAGATGAGTAGAGAAGTAAAGAATCAACTGGCATGTCTAAAAATCCTTCATCTTGACAGTTTTATCACAAGGAGACATTTAAGCTCTTGAGACCTAAGAAAAATACATCCTAATTGCTTTTAGGCTGAAGTTGACAAGAACATTGAACTTCTAAAGAAGAAGGATGAGGAGCTCAGTTCTGCCCTAGAGAAAATGGAAAGTCAATCAGAAAATAATGACATAGATGAAGTTATTATTCCTACGGCACCACTTTACAAGCAGATCCTGAACTTATATGCAGAGGAAAATGCAATTGAAGACACTATCTTCTACCTTGGGGAAGCACTGAGACGTGGCGTGATAGATCTAGATGTCTTTTTAAAGGTAGGTTTCTTGGGATGTTTTTAAGATACTTACATGTTGAAACTTAGGTTTTAAAAAAAGAATTTCAGAATTAAGATAAAAGATCAATTTAAAAGCATTATAGATGCAAAGTAATTGATCATTAGACAGGTGCAACAGGGTCAACATAAGCTTTCCATTAGGCTTGCATCTTAATTCTGGATAAACTAAACGGTGACTGGAGTATTTGGACAGCTTTTCACCTGCAGTTTGTGGATGCCTCTGCTGAGGCAGTACAGTGCTAGAATTGGGGTGGGGAGACAAAAAACAAAAAAGCCAGCTAGTTTTGTGTGTTTAGTCTTAGACAATTTGTTGCCTTTCTTTGCTGTCCTTAGTGCTCAAAGTTTTCATAATATCTGATCTAGTAACTTTCCTTTATTTTGAACTTATATGCATGGTGATGGTACATGACACAAAACCAGATCTGTGGTTATTTTGAAAATATTAAACCCACTTTTTAACACAAAAATCTACATGTCAGAGTAATTAATGTTGCCACTGAATCTAGAAAGATCAGTGTGCAGAAGTGCGAACAGTCTGTACTGGAGCCACAGGGTAACAGCGTAACCAGTCCTTCTTTTTCTAACAGTTGAGGCTTCCCCCAAGATACCACCTAAGCTTTGTGTTTCACCGCCAGCATATAATGCACTATGTAGGGACATACTTCCTTTTTTATGCATCTTGCTAGTTCTTTTTATCTGCTGTTAAAAGTACTGTTCTCTGCCCCACAGGAAGTGCATTAATCTGACTTGCCTTGCAGTACATATTACTGCTTTTCTCTTTGATGAGAATATGTGCAGAGTTAATATTAATATCTCACACACAAAAAATACTGTAGTGATTGCATTTGGTACCCATCTGCAAGTCCTTTTTATGTCAAGAAAATGCCATTTAGTAGGCTAATGCACTTAATGTTTGCAAAAACCCATCATCCTGTCTGCGTCATGGAATGTGTCATGCTTTAAAAATTTGTGTTGCAGTATGATTAAGATTATATCAAAACTTTCCCACTAGCTAGCTGTTCTTATTTTTTTCTTTTTGCAGCATGTACGTCTTCTGTCTCGCAAGCAGTTCCAGCTGAGGGCATTAATGCAGAAAGCAAGGAAGACTGCGGGACTCAGTGATCTCTACTAAATTCTCAGACTTTTAACTGGGAGGTTAGATTTCTTTATGAAGCAGTCATTCTCTTGATATTTCTCTTAATCAGTAGGTGCCCAGAATAAGTTATTACATCATTCAAGTGTAAGATATTTTGAATCAATAATATATTTTCTTTTTGGTAAAGACTAGCTTTTATTAATGCACTTTCTATCTCCCGTAACCTTTGTGCTGGTGGACTTAACGCTGAATAAAACTTGTTGCATTTTCTTCCTCTACAGAACTGTGTATGATGATTTTCTTTACCAACAGGCCTGGCTTATACAGTGTCAGCTTAACCGTAATTGGGTGCACAGCCTGCCAGGCAGAAAACACTACACCCCAGAATGGGCCACGGGAAGGATGGGTTCTGGCTGTGTTAGCTGGGACAGAGCTTGTCGCGTGACAAGCTACACTGTGCTGCCTGCAAACAAGGGTATGTTGTACACAGCATCTCCCAGCCTGGAGTGCTGCAGGGATTGATGGTACTGCTCTTGTCATCTCTCAAAAGCATGCTGCTGTCCTCCATTTGCTTTTGTAGGCTGCCTCTGCAAAGCTAGCTTGAAAACTGGAGTTTCGTGGTTGCAGTGCAGTGATCAGCATAGCTCAAAACCGTGTTTGTCTCAAGGCTTTTCATGTCACCCATTGGATCTGAAGAGGTTGGAGTTCACATTAAAAAGCTTGGTGAGACTTCATGTAGTAAAAATCTTAAGTCCTCTGGATCCTTGGAAAGGTTTGAAAATAGCTTCATACTTTCTTCCTGTCATCTGCATAGAACATAACTATTCATAGTCACTATAGCCCTGTGCTCTCTTTCCAGGTGCTCTTTCAGTCATGTGGATCTAAGTGAAAGTGGTACAGTAGCTACAGCTTTTCCTTTGTTACTGAAGTTGCTTCATGGGAACTTTCAGTTTATTCTAAAATACTTCATTCTGAGAACTATCACCAGCTGGAGGCCTTATTAAAAATTCTACCCTGGACTTAATCAGATGATGGATTTCCATTCTTAAGCTACCTGCTGTGTTCCTAATGTTAGAAAAGTTAAGAATAAGGCCCTTCCCTCTTCCTTGCACTGAGCCATATTGTTTTAAAATAATATAGTCAGAGAAAGTAATTAATTATTCCATCTATAAGTTACCATGGGCTTTGAGGAGTAACATCAGTCACTTTATGTGGCTGCTATTCCACAGGAGATACTTTTTTGAGCTTAGCAGCAAGTTGAGTTTTTATGGATGTCAAGTATTGTAGGTGGAGGCATTTCTTAGATTTTGTGTGTACAAGGAAAATGCTTCCTTTATTCCTGTTACGTTAGGGGAGTGTTTCATTGCATTAAGATGGGAATCAAGTTTAAGTTCTGAGTATTTATACTGCTTTCTTCATTCCTACCTTGAGACTGTTAGAACATTCACTACATAAATAGCTGAAGCCTCCAACAGACTAGCTGCATTGAGTTAGTATGAAGAGACTTGTTTGACTTAAAGGGGTACACACAGAGCTGCATTTTGAAGACAAGGCCCTACAGAGTGAAACAAGGAGACAGAAATAACAGTTTGTGGTTTATTTGGTGTTGGAGCTGGTACTACAAATGGACAGTCACTGTCTCGTTGCATACAGAAAACCTTAACATTTTTTAAACATGCTCAGGAGACAAACTTACAACTAGGCTGATATAGTACACAAAAATAATGTTCTCTAAAAAAAATATACACAAAAATTCCAAAGCAGTGTTAGGAAAATACATTTGGACCTACCAACAGTGAAATATTTAAGCTATTCAGCTGACAGAGAAGGTTGGTCAATTGGCTTGACAATCCTTTACCTGCAAGAAAATAGTCTTTGGTTTCACACTGTGTAATATTGTTCTGAAACACATATTAGATAAGATGAGGAAAAGGCAAAGGGTTTTCTAGGCAGTGCTGCTTTGAGTGCTGGATTTCTGTCATACCACTTCACTGTACAAGACTGACTAGGTTATCTAGCTCTGGCTAAGAACATGGGTATCTGAACTGGAAAAACCCTAGAACAGTTTCCTAATGCTATCTTGAGGAAACTAATTTGTTCAGATTTTAGCTGTTTGTGTGTTCTAGTTGAGATACATACATTGAAAGATTTGACCTACTTAGATAGTGCAACGTAAGACAAACCACTAAACCCGTTAAATTGCAAAGAGTGAACTGCTGGGATAGATTTAAAACTGTAGTTCCTTCTGGATTCCCCAGAGGGTATCTGCACTCTTCCTTAATTTGTCCTCTTCCTCAGGTTTTAGGATCATCTTCACTACATCAGTGATGCCATTATTGCCCAGTACACAAGGAACACTTAGGAAGATATCTTCTTTAATTCCATACATGCCCTGAAAAGTAGGTAAGGACACAGTTAGGCTAGAATGTGTTGGGTTTTTTTTTTTGAATATCCTATTACAAAAACTCAACTAAACTTAGTTGGCATTGAACTGGAACGTTAACACTGTTCTTCAGAATTCCCAAGGTTTTTAGTTCTCAGAAAAAGCTGTCAAAAAGGGGCTGCTCACCTTAACAATTGTAGAGATGGGGTGCACTCTTCGCAAATTCTTCATGATACTTTCAGCTAGATCTGCCACAGAAAGGCCAATAGCCCATGATGTGTACCCCTTCAGTTTGATGACCTCGTAGGCACTACAGACAAAAAGTTACACATTAAAAACCAAGTACCATCAACTGAAATACTGTCTGTACAAGCAGCTTTTTTTGGAGGTGCCTTAATCAATTTGAAGGCATAAGAAGCTTGATTGATTTGCTGACAGGACTGAAAGGAACTCAACAGCAAAGAATTTATTTGGATTTTATACTACTCTCTGAATACTGGAAATTGGGAAGATAGAGAGCTTCCCTAGTTAAAGTTCACTAACCATGAAAAATCATCTCTGCCACATCTACATTACTCCTTAAAATATTAGTTCAAGTTCTGCTATGCCTGCAATGTGGTATTTGTTTTGGGCTTCTGTGGCATTTAAGAAATCAGATACAGATACTGATATTCAGAAGTACTATAGCTCTTCATCACTTGTGCTAAAAAAAAAAAAAAAAATTCGTATCTACCTGTCCACCACCTGCTTATGGACCTCCTTCCAGTGTTCCTTATCTGCATCAGTTCCCAAGTCAGGATGAAGAGCCTTCAGGGAGACACCAGCAACATTCACGCCACTCCAGACGGGTACTGAAGAGTTGCACAGAGATTCATTATCTCACAAGAAAACTTAAGTTTTGTCCTCCTCAAATGAACAGTTAACGTAAGATCTAGGAGGATTACTCTGCAACACGTCACTATGATCTAGACAGGTTATGCTGTATTTGAAATCCTATGAGGCCAATTAAAATTGCAGACTGAGAACCTAGGAGCACATAAACATCTTTCTTCATACACAAGGTTTGAATACAGCTTCACTTTTACTGTTTTACAGCAAAACATCTAAGCAACATGAACTGAAGTGACAGTAAATCTGTCTTTTGCAGAGATTTCTCAAAGTAAGAGTTGATTCCAAACGAGTCATCCTCAGTGTCAGGAAGCAGACAGACCAGACTTGGTCTGGTGCTGCTAGAGAAAGTACAGGTTAAGGAAGGAGAAAGTTGCTCTTTCTGCTATCCTTTAGACTTGCCTCTGCACTTCAGTTCCTATATATAGCTCTTGAAGTAATTGAGAGATGCCAGTAAAGACAACTGAGTGACTACCAGGTCTAATGCAGATCTTTGTGAGTCTCTTGCAGAGACCTTTACCCTCTTGCTGTTTCATTTTGGGTTTGGTTTTTTTTGAGAGTTACGGGAACAACTTAGCCTAGAGATTTTTAGCCTCCTCAGATTACAGTAATGACCTTTTCCAAGCAGAGTAACTCAGGGCAAATATAGATCATCTAGGGTTACTCTGTGCAGCAGAAACTTAAAGCAGGACTTAAGATTCTTAATGTGCTGCAGTGCAAATTTTTTGAGCCATGTTTTGCAGTACCTTTTGGTACTGTTTCTTACAATCCAAGTATCAGAAAAAGTTCTGTAATGGCCAGCAGCGTTCACCCTTACCACTGGAATCTCCATGCTCTCCAACAATCCATCCATGGCAGCTCAGAGGATGGATGCCCAGTCTTTCTCCCATGAGGTGGCGGAAACGAGCAGAGTCCAAATTGCAGCCACTACCAATAACACGGTGTTTAGGAAAGCCACTGATCTTCCAGGCCACATAGGTCAAAATATCCACTGTTAGTAGAACATGGAAGATAACAAGTGCCACACATGAACAGTTGGATAACAAGGATGGTATCTTCTGTTCACCTCTAAGGATTTTATCTGCATGCTTATGTGAAATAGAGCATAAAACCCATGGCCAGGCCCTGCACTGGGCTACCATAATGACTGTTCTAAAGGCAGAACAGAGAGGCTGTTTATGCTACACATACTATCGGTACCCTTTACTGTGTCCTGAAGATCCCTTAAAAGGTGATTGAAGAGCTGAGCTGGAGGCAACTTGGTTTATTTCTCAAAAGACCAGCTAGTCCAGCACAGAGAGTGAAGCTGACGCTACCTGCTATGTGGTTACATGGCATAATTTTCTTCTAAAAGCCTCTGCTTGGGTATATGGAGTATACTCATGCCACCTTACTGAAGAAAACACTGTTCTCTAAGCCAAATCCTCTTAAGGCAACACAAGACAAACCTGGATTGGAGACAATAAGCAGCTTGCAGTCAGGACTGTATTTAACAACATTGGGAATGATGAATTTGAAGATATTCACATTGCGCTGGACCAGGTTAAGGCGGCTCTCTCCTTCTTGCTGACGCGCACCAGCAGTGACAATGACCAGCTTGGAGTGTGCAGTCACACTGTAATCTGCAAACAGAAGGCTGCATGTCAAACATGGCCTCCTTCTATACATGATTCATAACAGGAGTTCTCAGTTCACTTTAGTATCTAAAATTCTCAAAAGTTTGAGGGTGCAGAAATGCTTCTGGTAATTAGCACCCTAGATTTTGCTTCTACAGAAAGTTGTCTCTTAAGACTGTGGTTCATTGCTACAAGAGGCAACCTTAAGGGCACGTCAGAATCTTGACATGTGGAACATAGGCAGTGGTACTCCATACATCTCAGGAACAGATGGGTATGGGGTGGCTGTCAGGATGGCACACAGTGCAAGTGCCTCACAGAGAAGAAGGCTCTGCCCTCATAGCCTGCAGACACAGGAGCTGCATATTAAGTAAGGTATGAGATGGCTAGCATTTGCCCTAGTCAGGTTGCCACTGAACTTAAACCTGTCAGACATTTATGGCCAAGGAGTAAGCACTAAGGTGCAAAAATTAATCTTTCCATACTGTATGATGAACTCCAGAAGAGGATTCCTAGTTGGACTGGCCTTGTATATGAAACAATGTCAGCTGAGTAATATTTCTGTAGAAACAAATTTCTCCTAACATGTAGGATGACAGGCTAAGTGCTAGACTTGGATGGCCAGTTTGAGATCCAAAGTGACCATCCCCATTTGGAAATAGCAAGCACATTAGAGCCAACTACTTGCCTTTGCCAGAGACAATCTTTGGTGTTCTAAGGAAGAGGCTGCCGTGCTGGAGATCTAGCATCTCTCCTCTGAGCTTGTCCTCCACAACATCAACAAGGGCAAGTTCATCGGCTAAGTCCTACAAGAGACCAAGATTAAATAGTATGTGTATTGCCTCTTTGAGCGAAGTACCCAGTCTGTAAACTATAAAGTTGAACTATTTTAAAAGCAGTCATTTGTTGAAGCAATTGTGCTCATCTGTATCACTTTACTTGTTCTCAAGAGTACTTGTATTACTCTCCTGGGATATCAACTTTGTTGAGTTAGTTTTGTACTTTTCATATCCACATTCTATGTGGAATAGTTGTACAGTGATGAAGAATAATAGCTGTTCATAACCACCCGAGTTTACAGTTAAAAGCAAGCCTGATGTTAACCACAGCATAGTCAATATAATAATGCAATGTCAATATAATAATGCAATGCAGAGGACAAGTCATTCAGAGTGTCTAGGACAACTTTTTCCAGTGCACACTGCAAAGAATCAATCTGCACTGTGCACTGTCTTTCAGACAAAATGACTTCTCAGTTCTTAGTTTATTTTCTGTGTTTGGAGTGTAGAGGACTCCTACTTGAGAGGGGAATCTGGACATCATTCAAAGGTAAATGCAGCTCTTAAGTCAAAATTGTACATAGAGTGTGCCCTGTTTGGTACCAGAGTAAGTGTGGTTTACAAGAACTACAGCTATTTCTTCTCTCCTCTGCTTTGCTGCAGGCCCAAACAAAAGAATGTACAACCGAAGTGCATCTTGTGTGCTAGCCCAATTGTCTAATAAATTCCTACCCCTCTTGAGGGCTTCAAGTAGTTGCAACTCTGCTGCTTCTTCCCAACCTTGACACTTACCTTCATCAGGATGCTGATAGCACAGGCCATTCCTACTGCACCCACACCAACCACGCTGATCTTATTGTGGGCATGACTCTGCTCCTGTTTGTGGACATTGTGGATGAGCTGATCCTTGAGAGACATGGTGCAGTGCTGCAAGGAGAGCAAACAGATTATTTCTGCAGGCTTTGGAGCTTTTACTGACAGCAGAATATTTGTATCAGGCAAGACAGACTTTATTCTGGGCAATAAGAAAATGGATCTGAATCACATCTGGCAATAGTGCCTGTATGCAGCAAAGTGACTCAAAACTGAATTACAGATGACAATGCACTAGTTAAGTTTGCTACAGCTTTCCCTCAACTACAGCCTGAGAACCATTGCTTTTATAGCTGGGTGGCACTCCAGCAGCATTAGCAGAATCTTCTAAATGACCATCCATTACATTTAGGTGCAGGAAGCCATTTTAGTGCCTCTAAGCACAGCATGGTCTGGCAGTCTCCATTCTCCTGCCCTGAAAAACTGTTCCTCTGGGCCTTGAAGCTTTTCCAGAGCTGAAGCTGTACAACAGTTAGGCAAGCCCTTCTTAAGCACAGTATGATCCCCAAAGTCAATGTGATGGATTTGTTTTAAAATGAAACTGGATAGTTTTGATTATTTTTTTTTGCTACCAACTGCACAGTAGCCTTGTTACGTGGGTTGTAATCAGACAGCCCAAAGCGTGCCGAAACGGAGATGGCACGCTAGTGACACAGTGCTGTGCTTTCACCCCAGGGTCCCTGCAGAAGCCCACACCGTGCCTTCCCAGGCAGCGTGGCACAGCTGCTGCCCTGCCTGAAGAGCCCGGGGCAAATGGATGCGAGTGTAGACACAGCACGATCCTCAAGTTAGCACCGAACAAGCGCCAACTCGTCCAGGGCAGGAAAGGCCAGGAGCGCTGGGGGTGCAGGTACGGACCACGAGGTTGGGGCTGGGGGAGGAGGGACAAGAAGCCAGCAGTGCCCATATTTAGGAGAAGGTAACCGAGATACGTCAGTCTTCATTAGTCTCCTGAAGCGTGGCCCAGTATAGCGGTCGCTGTCTCCCATGTGCCCGGCTCTCCCTTTGTACTGCAAGGAGGTTAGCGTGCAGGGCTGGGGAGGAGCACCCACACGCATCTCTCGATTACACTTAATACTATTTTTGGGTTTAGAGTGCTGTTCCTCTGAAAGAAGCAGGCTCGGGGAAAGGCCATAGCAGGTTGTCTATTAATGCTCTATTTCAAACGCAGCCCTTCGCAGGACCATCCCCGCACCCCCTCCCCAACCCCCCCCCCCCGCAACAGCCAGGTCCCCGGGGGCCACATGTACTTCCACCGCCGGTTAGGGAAAGCAAGCTAAGGAGGGAGGATGTGGAAATCACGCCGGTTGCCCAAGGACGCCAAACAGGGCGCGGCACCGGGCTCAGGTCCAGGGCTCTTGCCCAACAGCCTCAGCCACTCCTGGGGGGGGAATTCGGTCGAGCAGGCGGCACCGAGCAGCCTACGGTCCGCTCGGCGCCACCTGCTCAAACGAGACGCGCGCACACACACTCCCGGGGGCATTGGCAGCCAACGGCACCCACAGCCCCCATTCCGTCTTCCCCACCCCACGAAGGCGATGGCACCTACCGAGCGACCTCACCACACGCGGCGGCAGCGGCTGTAGCGGCGGGGCGGAGGAAGCGTCCGCCGCCTTTAAGTAGGGGCCGGACGGCTGACGTTGAGGCGGGCGGGCCGCGGCGGTGGAGACGTGCCCGGCGACACGTCGGGGCAGTGGAGGAGGAGAAGAGAGGAGAGGAAGTTGTAGCGGGGAGGGGATGAGGCGGGAACGTTGGGCTGAAGGCGGTCGAAGAGAATCTCAGCCTCAGCCTTAGCCAGGGCCTGCAGCCCCTCTGGGGCCGTTAAGCCTGAGGCGGAGGGTGCTGCTGGGTGCCGTCGAGGAAGACGTTCCGTTTTCCCTGTAAATGATTTCAGACGTTCTCTCCCAAGGGCAAGGTTGATGCCCAGGATGTGCTCAGCCAGCAGGCTGTGCTGGCTCAGAGAGTTGAGGGGAGTTCAGGGTGCTCTTGCCCTGTCGGGAGGGAGTCTGGTGGCTAGAAACCTGCTTCTAATTTCCATCTAAATCCACAGATGTTTGGGGTTTTGTAACAGACATCCTTCCCTGGCCTTTACTTCCCCTTTCTGAGTATTTACGTATCCATTTCCCACTCATTTATTAAGTTACGTAAACTTTTTCAGTCTTGCACGATGCAGACTGAGCTCTGGTCCTTGGCGTGGGTCTTTCTCAGTTTGAGAGCTTTTTGCGAGAGAGAGAGACTGCCACATGGAGTGTTTCAGACAGTCTTCTCAGAGGCGCCTCAGACAGGATCACTAACAGTTTCTTGACCTTACTGGAAATACCATGACTGGACTTACCCTTGGCTTTTTCACAGTCATGCCACACTGTCAGCTCCCCGTTGCTCTGTGGTTGGGTAGTAAAGCCAAGTCCTTCCCCCTTCACTTATTTCATGCTCAGATACTAACAAAGAGCAAAAAATATTCTTACTATTTCCTGGATGCCTGAAGTTTCACTTTTATACTATGCTATAGGGTTATCCCACAAAACTGCCTTTCAGTACACCCATGCTACCTTGTATCCCCTTATTCACTGAATTTCATGTTTGTAGTTAAGCTTTCCTTCCCAAGTTTTCCTGAAGAACTGCACAGACATCAAAAGCACAGTCCCAAACTGCTTCCACCATGGCATATTTCTTAAATACTCGCTGTTCTCTGGTCCTGTGGTAATGCCTCCAGGTAAATTTACTTAAACCCTTTGCACTGGGGTTTGTGGTTTGCTGGGGTTATGAATGTCTGGTTCCTCCAGTTGGAGCCCAGTAGACTCTCTGAGTTTTGCTCCCCAGCTGGCTGTGTTCATTTATTACCTTGTATCCATTTCTCCCTTCTATCCCTTCTTTTACATATCCCGTTTTTACTCCATGGATTAACACGTTCATCCTTAATGGCAATCAGGGAAGCATTTGTGTAATAATGTGTGAGTAGCTACATTGCCTTTATTTTCCCATTCTTCTTTTACAGTGAGCCTTTGGGGTTTTGTTTGTTTGTTTTTTACATTTCTTGTAGCTGCAGTACCTCTGTGATATTTGTCTTAGTTTTCTTTTGTGACTAACTCTGGCTGAATTTTGCCACTATCTATTCATGGCTTCTAGGAGGCACTTGACTTCCTTTCTGAGGTGCTTATCTTGCTATGGCACAAGGCCTTCCTTATTAATTCACCCCTTTGTCTTCCTCCTTTGTTTTCCTTCCTACACGTGCCAGTCTTTCCATCTCTGTTTTGTCTGGGTTGTCTTTTCTTCCTTCTAAAGTCACTTTATACAGTTTGCCTTTGAAGTCACTAGAGTTAGCCAATTTACAAGTGAGGAGGTTGTCATGGAGGTCCTGAGCTCTCCACCACCTCATCCCACCCATGGTGCATGCAAGCATAAAACACAGCCTTTGGTCATGCCAGCCCAGAGCAGGTGGTGTATATCTCACCACACCTAAGGCTTGTACTCATTTACCAAACTCTGCTTTACATCTGAAGGGATTTTCTGCTTCCATTCAAGGTGATGCCTCCTCACAGACCATCCCAGTGACAATTCCCTTCTGCAGTGGTGATCTGATGGGAGCAGCAGCCTAAAGCCTCATTAATTTCTTTGACAGTTCATTAGCAAATCAATAGAAACAAAAAACACAGGTGAGAAAACATCTAAAAATACTTGAATCATAGAGTAAGGAAATTTGCATGAAACAAACCAGGAAAATACAAAGTTTTACTTCTTACTATAAAGACCAGCATTTCTACCAAAGGAGCTTAAATATAACATTGTACTGGGTGCAAACTAGGTGTGCCTTGTTCCTCGCTGCTGCTTGAGGAATGAGTGGTGCTTGTGATGTATTGTGTCAGAGGAGATGGGTAGCTGAGGAAGACAAAGTGCAGTTAGGTGCTGAGCAGGCCTAATGCCACAGGAATGCAGAATAAAAGGAACCTGTGTTATGTGGTTCTGTCATTCTGCATTATGCTGGGTTCACTGAGCACCTTGTTCTAGCAGCAGTCTCAAGGATGGATTAGGAAGTTCTGCACCCCAGGAATCTGTATTTACAGTGGCTTTATATGAATGGGACTAAACATCTCACCCAGGGTTTGGGTCCCAGACATCTGGCAGGACAGAAAATGAACATTTGAGAGGACTGAAGATAAAGAAATATTTTCTTCCTTTAAAAATGTTACTTCTGAAGAGTTTAAATGTAAGGTAAGAGGCTTCAAAGACAAGACTGGATAGATTAATAAGCATTTTAAAAATACATAACTAATGTAGAGCAAGTGGTATTTTACTGCTTTCACGGTGAGGCCAAGGCTATTAAGAGAAGAATGTTGGTATTATAAGATTGTTCTTATCCTCTGGTTCAGACAAAATAAAACTGGACATGGTTTTCAGGGAATAAGCTCCAATAAAATCTTCACTTGCTTGTGTTTGTGTTGCTTGTTACCGAGGACAGAACCAAGACCAAATCTCTGTGATATATAACATAAGGCATCAGGTTGTCCTCAGCCATTCAGATACCAGAGGTCCTACCATTATTAGAGTAGGCCAAAGCAAGCTAACTAGGGTGTTTCAGAACCATCCTG
Source organism: Megaceryle maxima (assembly GCA_024605025.1). NCBI lineage: Eukaryota > Metazoa > Chordata > Aves > Coraciiformes > Cerylidae > Megaceryle > Megaceryle maxima. Next base: position 25,957 of record JANHGN010021100.1, read on the forward strand.
GTCCCAACATGTCCTCAATGATGATAAGCAGATCAGAAGCTTTGTTTTGTTAAAAATATAGTGTCATCTTTTAATAGGCCAGTGCTAATTCACCCGGGTTACAAAACTGAGAAGAAGGCTGTGACTGACAAATTTTTCCTTTCATGTGTCCTTTGTGATCTCAGTAGCAGCAGTAGATGCTCAGGAGGAAAGTGGTCATCTGGCATGATTGACATTGATTTTCTGCCTCAGAGAGCTTCAATCAGGGAAGGCTCAGAACAACACAAACAGAACTGGGTGAGCAAATTAAGGGCATTTTTCTTGCTCTTGGAAGATGGAGGCCAGGTATGGTTTGATTTCTTTTAAGTGATTGACTGTGATTGTGGGGTTGGGGCCAACTTTCCTCCCTTGTGTACAGAAGGAGTTTTATTCTTCCTGTTCTTTTTCTGCTGCTGCTTTCCATCACAGTAGTGAGAGGTGCCGTTGATAGAGTGATGGGAATGTCTGAAATGTGGCAGGGTCTCTCTGGGCAACCTAGGCCCCTCCTCAGCCTGCTTGCCCTCTTTGTCCATATTAGCTTTCACAGATGAAAACATGAAAGATAAAGCAATTGAAGTTGATGAATATGGAAACGTCTATATTTTTATTCTAGGAGTTACAAGCAGAACCTTTCTACTGGCCTTAGGTGGCATTTGATCAGGCTTTGATCAATAGCAGAAGGAAACAATGTCATTTTCTTATTAAACAATGTGTTTGTCTTTAAACTTTGAGATACCAGTTAAACCTTTATCACCAAAATAAAGTCCAGAGACAGTTATACAAGGTGAGTTCAACGTGTCTGTCTCAATATTTTCAGTAAAACACATTGTTAATAAATTTCTCATGATTTTGCTAATATGCAGAGATTTGACCTGGTGATATTTAATTGCTACACTTGCTTTTTGCTCAGGTCCTCTCTTATGACAAAGACAACTCTGATGTTGCTGCTTGGGGTGAATAATGACACCAAGCGATGACCTGCACACATTTGCTGTATGAGCTACAGCTCAGCTAGGAGGTGAGCAGTGACCCAAAGTCACCACTGATGCAGATGGGCCCTGGAAAGGTCAGTGGAATCTCTCCACTCTGCATGGGATTTGAGGTCTAATCCTAAGTGTTACAGCCATCATGATCGATCCTGCTTTTCCTCTGACATCATCAAGGGCTTTGCTTTCATATGATATCAGTGTTTGAAGGAAAGACCTGTCACTGGACATAGGTACATAATGTTCCAGTCTTGTCTTCCCCTTTGATTTATTATGAGGCCTGAACAATTTCCTCTGGCTTTAATGGCTTCATTTCTCCCTTACAAAATGACAAGAGTCTTTATCTACCAAGCTGATGGTGGTACCTTATGGATTAGTTAATGATGAAACACTTCAACTTCATAAACCAAAATGAAAATGATGGAGGTTCTTTACCTAAACCAGAGAGGCCTGGACCCAAAAATGCAGTGGCTTGGCACCAAAAGTTTGGTAGGCTCTGCTAAATTGTCTACATCAGGAAAGCTCCCAGAGACAGAATTCTTTTAATTTTGAAATGCTTATGCATATGAATCAGGGTAACATACAGAAAGTTGGTTCATACTCCATATTTCCTGTTCTTCAATTTTGGACAGTATGGCCACATCAAACCATTTGAACTGAGCTCCTAAGAAAACTAAAAGCTAAAAAAAGTGTTTCACCTTGGCTTGCCCTAACTTGTTTCTCTGCACATATCTGATTAGCCATGGTCCATACGGCTCCTGGTGCCTCTCCTCAGCTGCTTCCCCGCATGCATGCTATGGTAAGGATGCTGGTTTTACAAAGAGCCAGTGCTTGTGCTGCTTCACACCCACTTTCTCTTTGCGCTGTCATGGGAGGGGGAGGGGCTAGCTAATGCAATTCTTATTTCTGGATTTTATACATATGTGTTTCTACAACCCATTTTTAAATGTGCACCTGTGTAATATATATGGAGACCCATGTAAATTCTTGTCACTTCTCAAGATCCCAGACTTCCACAATGCCCTTCTGTCAGATATGTGGGTTTGATTGCAAACTGCTTTCTGGCTGACATGTTTCAATATGCAGAGCTTCCAAGTTACAGCAGGGTTTTTTTCACCTTAAAAGGTTGGTTATGTTTGCAAGTATAACAATGGGTTATGCATTCAGGCTAAATCTAGTTAAAACTGCATTTCTTACAATGATTTTTCTCAATGTGAAGCTCAAGAAACCTGTATTTCCTGCAAGAGCGTCCTTCAATGATCACTCTAGGGAGCTGGACAAAGCAGAATGCGTGACTCTGTCTTGCTTCTCTAAGGAAATTAATTTACTCACAGAAGCATGAGTCACTGTGCAGGATTCTCTGAGCCAAACCCATAAGCCAAACCCATATTTACTCAGGAGCTGCAGGAAACTGGATGCTTAGATAAATCACATGGTCAGAGAGAGATGGAAAGGCACTCCAGAGGACAGGGGCTGCAGTTTGGTCATTGCCTAACAAGTCCCAAAGATAGCCAGTTCATCACCTGCCTCCCGTTGATTGTCAAGAGAAGTGTAATCATTAATGCATCCTCACTGCTGCCCGCCATCTAAACCAGCAGCAGCAGAACTATCACTGTTACCTAACTTGTTCTTGAGTGCTGGCAGATTGCAGTAAGTGGAGACTTTCTATAAATTACAGTAAGGAGCTGGAGGAAGGACATGAGAGAAGGGCTGTGGACTGTTGCCACTGGTACTTGCCAATTCAAGAGGACAGGCAGGTTCAGCAACAAAAGGTCAGAGGCGGGTCCCTGTACTCCATCTGGAGCAGAGACTTGCTTTGCCTTTATTTTAATATTCATATTAATTCTACAGCTGTCAGTTTTGATTTCCCCAGGGTCCCTTCTCAGCACACCACATGCCAACAAGCTCATTAGCTCATGGTAAAGAACTACAGAGTCCTGCAAAGACAAGTTTTTACTGATTCAGGCCATTTGTGATGCAGTACCTTTAATGACGCAATATTGCCTCCACTGCAGAGGGAGACACTTTTCTAGCATTTCAGACTTTACCTATCTGTCTGACCCTCTGTGTATTCAAAATGATAGCAGGTTATGTATTCTTTCCCATCCAAAAATCACTGTGGACAGACTTTCGTTTCTGTTAATTAAAATGTCAAGTTACATTGCTCAGCATCCTATGGTTGAGGAGTTACTGGGCCATATAACCACTGTAGAAAGCTGAGAGTACATCTCAACATTACAGGCTCACAAATTTGGTGGTAGAACCTCCTGCCTTACCTGCTTTACAGAAACAGTGCACAAGGAAGATGTGAATTCATCACTTTATCCGTTTAGGAAATAGGAATCTCACAGCTGGGACTCTGCAAAAGGAAGCTCTCAGTTTAGCAACATATAGTTACAGGGTCCCTGAAGTCCTAGACATTGAAAATAGTTTGGTCTGTGTTTGCATGAAGGACATGCTTCAGCATGCAGGGCACCTCTCTTCAAAGCCTTCACTGAAGAAATCAGTGCTATAAAGTGTAACTTTTACAACTCCTAACACTTTCTGAAGCTTAGAACACATGGGTTTGTTTCTGTAGCCCTTTGTGGGTCCTGGTGTATAAAACCCACTTCTGTGACTGGAGGGGAGTGAGAAGGCCAGAGATCAAGAAGTAATTGCATTCTGTTTTGGCAGTCTCCTTGTACAGCCTGGATGCCACAACAGCCTCACAGTTTACCACATCTGTTGCTGTCCTTAGATAATGCCCAGTGAATATGGAAAATGTGTGTGCCTACAGATGACTATGTAAGAAGTGATTATTCATTCTGTGGAGAAGGACAGTGAAGTTTAACTTACAGTTCAACAAACATAGCAACAGAATAGAAGTAAGCAACCAGCAGCTTTCATTTCACTCCCCGTGCATGGGTCACACCTGAGGCTCTTTAAAAGAGCTGCACCTGGGCTGGCTGAGCCCTAAGGTGGCAGTCCTGAGGGGTGCCTGCAGCCAGAGAGGAATTCTGCTCTGCTCAGGTGGGAGAACCAACATGGCTGCTTCTGCATACAAGGTACTTTTTTAGATCATTTTTTTCTGTGTTGGTGTTTGCTTGTGGCAGCTATGTGGATGAGCAGAGAGCCCTGGGAGGAACATGGGACTGTGAAAGGCAGGTACTGTTCTGAGAGGTTACCAGGTAGTGTTTTCACATACTGCTTATATACTATGTACTGCTGGCAGAGTGTGCTGCTGGAGTGGATGTGGAGCTATTCTCCAGGGGAAAGCTGTTGCCTTATGTCTTCAGAAGTTCTGTTCCCCGGGCTTTTTAATTTTGTTTGGTTTCATTTCATTTTATTTTACAAGCAGAAAGTATCCAAAAGAAAGAAAGATGCACACTGTTTCTTTAATGGCCCAGTTCCTCTAATTTGTGCTGTTAGGGATTTACATCATCTAGCTGTGTTGTAGCAATATGTTAACTGGCCACTGTGGGCCTGCACATTCCCCAGGCTTGCGGGCTGGTGGATTCATCCTACTCACAGCAATGCTAGATGTGACATGTAGGTATAATGTCATGGCTTGAAGAGGGTGGTGATTTCTAATACTTCTCAAGAAATATTTTTTTTTTATCATCTTAATTTCCTTCTATTCCTGTTTTAAAGTGCCCACGTTCCTCGATTGAAATGCAATATGCTGCACCATGACTCAGTACCAAAGGTCTAAACTGTGGCAACGATTCCAAAGGGAAATAAAAGTGGATAGAGTGAGGCACAGCCTGCATTGATAAAGTGCAATAGTCTTTTGACTCAGCCTCATTACGCAGCCATAGTGAAATCATTAATGTACTTCAGGCAGATACCAAGCAGAACATCTCTCTTGGGAGCAGAGACACACAGCAGTTCTCAGCAGAGAACTCATTAGCTAAAGAGGTAGAACAAAACAGGGAAGTGAAAGTGGAAGCAGAATGACTGCCAAATACGGTGCTTGTCTTAGTGTACTGTCTTTTTCAAGAACATTCCACAAATACTGACCTGTATCTCTATCAATTCCATTTTCTCATTTACACTCAAAATTTAAACAGAACATGAAAGGTTGCTGCTTGCCTGTGGACTGACAAGGAATCATTTTCTCAGTGCTATGTTAAGTGTGGAGTTTCTGGAATGTGGACCCTCTGTTCCTGTATTTGGATGAAATTGCACAAATGTTTAGCAAATATTTGCAGGGCAGGGCCTTGTTGTTTTGTAAACTCTGGTGAGCCTCCTTTAAGAAGGCGGATGTTACCAAAAAGAACAAGCACCTGCTTTTTAGTTCATATGGGGGGATTCCTGATACTCACAGAATCTGTTGATACTTTAGCTTGGTACCCTTTTAAAAGACACCAATGGGATGAAAATGTGAGGTGCTGGGGGATAGGGTCATGGATTGCACGTGTGTGTGCACATGTGTGCACAAGAGCTGGAGGCTGGGGGTTCTGAACTCTTCACCCCCAATATTTTCCATATCCTTTGTGGTAATTGTACATAACTTCTGTTTTATATATTCTGTAGTCTGTCAGATTCATCTTGTGTTTGTGGAGTATCTTTGATATGTAATGCTGTGATGTCAGAAGGGAAAAGATACCAGTGTGCTTTATCTATTGCTAACTGTGTGAAGGTGAACAATTTTTGGAGTGGCAAGAGGGATGTGCAGTCCCCTTGGTTTGCATTAGCTCCTTGCCACATGAAAAGCCTTTGGACTGGCTGCTGGGGCTTTGCTCATGGTCTCTGGGCTAGAATGTTTGCAGACAGGGCAGTTTGGTGGACAAATGGCAGCATTAGAATTTGTGAGACACAGGACAAATCAGAGCCCAGGTCTGACTGTCAGGATGTGACACGGTGTATTTACGTGTTCAGACAAAAGGAGCTAGGGCTGTTGCTTTTGTTATGGAGGATCATTCTGAGTGTGTGTTTGGCTGCTAACCCAGTGTTCTGCTGTTCTTAATCTCATCAACTGTTCGTGTCCCCAGAGTGGCACAGCAAGGGAAATGAATCTGGTTTGCTTTGAAATTTCTGGAGCTACGTAGTATTTCTATCTCCAGGCTTGGTCTTGAAATGCGAAGGCAGCGGAAGGCTGAGAGTACTCAATAAATTTTGGAAAGTTCTGGATTAAGGATATTTCATTATTTTTCCTGTATGTATATGTTTAGCAGTAATGTTGAACGTACATTCCTTGGGTAATCGTCTCAGTCTTCCATTCCCTTTTAAAATACACTCCCTTGCAACAACATCTGGATATTTGGAATAAATAGGGTGTTAGGTTTTGGAGAGAATTAAAATAATAAAATAATCTCAGATACATTTCATATCTCTTAGGCAGAGGTTACTGAGAGCCAGTTAGTTCAGTGCATGACCTCTGTAAGAGTTCTTAGGTGTCTAAGAGCAGCCAAAAATAGCTCCTTGGAAGGTCAGGGAAGGCATCTTTTCTGCATGTGGATAGCTTTGCATTTCTGACCCGAAACACCTATATATCTTATGGTAAGCAAGCAAGAATGTGGTGCTTAGTGACATGGGTTAGTGGTGGACTTGGCAGTGTTGGGTTAACAGTTGGCTTGATGATCTTAAAGGTCTTTTCCAGCCCAAACAATTTTATGTTTCTAGGAATGGATGGAAAGAAAATAAAATACTACCATGGAATTGGAGGGCAGCCAGAGCCTGTGTAACGTGTTCCTTATTCATATGGTCCTGTACAAACTGCTGCCAGCATTGGAGATTTTTCCATACATGAAATGGAGAAAGCCTGTGTTAACTTCTAAACCATGTTTCAAAGACAGCTGAGCTAAATAAAGGCTGGAATGAAACTGTCAATAGCTGAACAACAGCAAGAGGGACCCTTATGTTTAAAAATTGAGCCATAGGCTCATGTCCAAGTGATTTTAAGCTTTTGACAACCCCAGGGTCTGAAAGAAATTTCATCTCGTCAGACTGAATGTTCTCTTTCTTTTGATATCTGTGTGTTGAGACAGAGTTTACGAGAAGCTTTAATAGCAAATCCCAAAGTCAGAGTCACCGCAGAACGCTTAAATTATTGAATAGGCAAAAGCTAATGTGAGAGGGAAAGGCTCTGTGTTTCTCTGCATATTAATCTCCTCCCGCCCCTTCCTGCCCAAATCCTCTTGGTTAATCAGGTTATGTTTGCCCTATTTCTCTCTGGGAGGAAGAAGAATGCTGTGTCGCTAGAAATGGAGGGAAGGGAGGAAGGAGAGGGGCATGCTGAAAGCAAGAGTGGGCTGAGGATGCTCTAGAAATGCAAGTTTCACTTTGGCAGGGTTCCTGAGATCACAGCAGGATGCCTTCAGGCTGTGGCATGTCTCTCTGACCTGTCACACTCACTGCCATGCATGTTCTCGAGTCCCAGGCTATGTGCCAGAGGACAGCGAAGGGAGAAGGGAGCTTGCCTGTCTGCACTCAGCCTGGAGGCATTGGTGGCTCCACGGCCAACAGCTCCCTCTCCACATCCTGCTTCAGATAAGAGCCCCTACGAGGGAGTAACTGATGTCCTGGGGGACTGATCTCTGCCTGACATTTCCCTGAGGTGCAGCAGTTAATTTTGTGCACATCCACGCTTGCTCATACAGAGCTGTATGTGCTGCGTGCTTTTGTGCAGTCAGACAGCCTTTAATTCTTGCTGCGCTCATCCTCTGGGACGTGTTGCTGCCAGCCACAGAAAAAGAGCACAGATGGACCTGCCAAAGTAAAATGCAGCTATGAGAAGCAAGGAGCTGGCACATGCACAGACAACACTGCAGACATATGTGATGGTGAATCTAATTCCTTTAAGTCTGGTGATACTGGAATTTAGATTTGAGTGTGCTGACATTTGGGGGGGTTCTTCATATGGGTGCATGCCTCAGAAATGCTCTTTTCTCCAATTATATTGGGCAATTTCAGACTTGGAGACTGAAGTTCAAAGCTCTTTTGTGACCAGTGTCTAAGCCTAAAGTTTGCAGCTGAAACCATTCCTGAAATGTAAAAAACTGCTTGTTCTGAGGTCTGAGTATAGGCAGGCTTAGGCAAATAAGGCAAGTCTTGATGGGAGAATTAAGTGCAATGACTTGGGTGAGTTTTGGGAATGTGGCAAATTCAGAATGATATAGATATGCAGGTCTGCTTCTGGATTCTGTGTTTTGGGGTTGAATTTATCTAAAAGCTCAAAACCAAACCTTTCTAGACCAAAATGTGAAGCTCCAGGGAGTTTATATATAAACCTGCATCTTTAACGCTCTGATCCTGGCTCAGGACCAATTGAATGTCAGCCTACGCTTTGCATTTCAGTTTTGCCAGGAAGCACCAAGCCATACAAGCATTGCCTAATTCCTCCTTCTGTGCTGGCTTTGTTGTGTTGTTCCTCTGAGACGTGTATTAGAAGAGACTTTTAGCACCCCTCTTTTTTAACAATATACATCAGAAACATTTCTGTAGCTCAAAGCCAGGTGAATGTTAGACGTTCTTTCAAAAGCATAAGCATTGGCAAATGCAGATCTGAGCTAGCAAATCCTGGAGCTGTGACATGATTTTGCATGCTTCCCAGTACAGAGCAGAGCTAACTGGATGGCTGTAGACTCCTGCACCCGCAAGAATGAAGACAGGCAGGAAACAAATCATGAGAAACTGTTCCTTGGCAGGAGAGAGCTGTGGGAAAAGCAAGGTGTAGCAAGCCCTGGGCTGCTGCAGAACCAAGCCTTGCAGGTGGCTGCAGGCCAAGGGGAGATCCTGAATGTCTTGTTCCCCCAGCACAGTGCTCACTGGCAAGCATGTGTTGTGGTCCCTGTCCAGGACTTGCTGATGCCCCAAAGCAGTGCGCTGCCGTGGCCTGGCTGCTCATAGCTGTAAGATGCTGGCCAGTGCTGTATGTTACGGTGGCTTTGCTGTGCTGGGGCCTCCTCTGTGTAATCCTTCTTTGCAGCAGCAAAGAGCAGGAAGGCTGAGCTGCTCCACAGAGCTGCTGTTTGGTTTAACCGCAGCAGGCGGGAGGGGATGGTTGCAGCATCCCCCCGCCCCAAGCGGACAACAGTGGTGTGTGTGTGAGGAAGTGATGGGAGAGAGCTGAGCTGTGGGAGGAGAGGCTTTGGTTCGGATCTGTGCTAGGTGTAGGAGGCTGCCTCGCTAGCCTGCACGCGGGAGTGCTGCTGGAGCAGATGGTTAGCAGCCCCTTGCCGCAGGGTTAGCCGGCTCCTGGGCAGCTGCCAGTTTGTGCAGGGATGTGGGCATCCTGCCTTTGGGAGCAGGGCAATGGTGTCTGATGGGGCTCATTCAAAACAGAGGAGTCTGAAGGCAAAGCAGCAGTGTGATCCAACGAGTAGATCCCGTACATTGTTTGCAGGTTAACACGAGGCTGCTTCTGTGCCTTCTGTGGTAGGGAAAAAACTGTCAGCTGCACAGGTATATGCATGAATCTCCTCTTTTCCTCAGACTAGGTCTAGGCTCCCCAGATTTATGTGACTGGCTTAAAAATTATGTATTTACCATCTGGTGTACTTCTAATTGCCTTTCTGTCTTCCAAAACCTGAATTCTTGTTTTCAAGCTTTTTTTGTTTGTTTGTTTGTTTGTTTGTTTTTGTTAGGACAGGAACTACTTTTTTTTGTTTGTTAAAAAAAGTCCCAGAACTCCAAAAGGCAGAGCCTTAAGGAAAGCTGCAGCAATTGCTCAGACCTAGTAGCACTGAAAGGATACCAAGGGGCAAAAAACTTAGCTGAGGTGGGCCAAGAGGCAAGGCTGAAACAGTGGCTCCATTGTTCAACTTGCTGTAGCTGGTGGAGATGGCTGCACATATTGCAAGTACGTAGGTTGTGGTGCGCATGTGATACCTGTGAGGCATCCTGCAGAGATCAGGTTCCTTTAAGCTGTTGCACAGTGTTTCTTTGAAGCTTGTTGTCCCCAGGTTGACTAAATCTGTCTGGAAACGTTGAGCAGAGCAATGTGCTTTTTATTTTATACTGAATTTTGAATGTAAGTGTGTGATAAAGTTGGTAGATGCTTAATATTGACTGATATGTGAAATAATTTGTTGCCTTAGGATGCAGGTGCCTCGCTTGTGGTAAAGCAGCTCTGAGGGATTCTTGGCGAGCTAAGTGAAGACAAACTGCTTGTCATATGATTTGTATCCTTTTGAAGCTACAGCACCTTCTAGTTTCTCTGAAATAATTGCTGCTATCTCCTTTCATAAATATGGAAAAGAAAACTTGTTTTCCAGGAAATGTTGATGATGTGCCCAAGTTACCTGAAAATGCCTGTAACCTCTGCCTTGTAACTGACTAAAGATGTCATCAAGGCCTGCTGTAAAAATGGTTGCGCAAGGCCTGTAGTAGGGAAATTAATTTGAGCTTTTTGCTGATGCCATTTCCTGGTTCTGCGTAACTTGCTATCATTACATGCAAATAAAGGGGAGGAAAAAACAACGTATCCAAAGTGAGGTCAACCATTGGACTCTGGACTGCTTGATGTAGTGGCTGTAAACATGTGAAATGTAGTGCAGGGTTAAAAAAATTTGCTTCTGTAATTCTATAAACTGTATAAACCTAATGAGCCTGAGGGCTGTTCTGGGAGGTCCTTAGAAAGGTTCCCATCCATGTAGCCCTGGCACTTCCACTGGGGCTTCTTCCGTAGTCAACCATGGGAAGTCATTCCATGGATTCACCCTCTGGAAGAGCTGAAGTTGGTCTCTCTCTTTTCTCCTTAAGAAGCTGAAGTGAGCCTTTGTATTTTTCCCACTTTTCATCTCATCTGCTCGATTTGCTGTTGGGTGTTGGAAGTTAGCAGCAATTTAAAAAAAACTTTGCCAATTCATCTGCAACATCTTGCTGAAAAACTGACCTCTGTTAGTGACCTAGATCCAGTGAAGTTTTGAATTATTTAGATCGTGTGTTGCAGAAAACTTGTGTTTGGGGGAATGCTCTCAATTTTAGTTTGAGTTAGGTAAGCTTCACTTTTCTTTGGAAAGTTTGATGTTGACTGGGGACAGAAGAAGGGCTGTCTTTGGCCACTGTACTGCCCTTTTGATTACATAAATGTTCTTAACAGTTGGTGATAATCTTGGGAAATGTTTGGGTTTTTTCCTCACGCTGTTGCTTGGCAGTTGCCAATTCCTAAACAGCTGTGCAGGTTGAGTGAGCAGCTGGCAAGGTCTGGGCCCTGTGTTACCCAGTTAGGCTCTTTCCACACAATGTCAGTAAGAGGGATGGTCCCAGGGCTGCATTTTAAAAGAACCAGTAAGTATTTTAAGCCTGCTGCATCCAGTGGGAGTTGTGTGCCCAGATATTGATTATAAATCATGCCAGGTAGATGGGGGGGCTGCTTACAGAGCTTGTGGCTCTAGCTCACAGTGCTGCTGGCCAGCTGTGCCGTGTGGCTCTCACTGCCACCATTATCTACAGGCCTCCTGCAAAGCACGTGCTGCTGCAGTGCGGCATTTCCTTACACCTCCTGTTTTCCAAGGGACACAGATTGTGTTAGTGAGCTGAAAATGAGTAGTATGAAATATTTGCCCAGTTTATTAACGTGACTTTTTGCAGCTAGTCCAGTGCTTTCTGGTGCCACTATAAGAACAAATTCAGGCAGGAGCTTGCTCTGTTGATGCTGGGAAGAGAAAGAGGAAATGGGACTGAGCAGTGAAGTGGAGTTTGGAGCCTGGGTTTTGTTGTGAGTGCATCCTTTAAATGAATTAAAGACATTTCTTGGTCAGGCAGTAGTGCTTGGCATTGAGATTTGCACAGGACTGTGACCAGCTGGGTCTGTGTTAACAAGCTGGATGCAATAAATGGGATCACATCTTGAGCAAACACTTGATGCTAAGGACCTGACATCTGCTTTGTACATGTGCTGGAGGTTTTACTGCTGGCTAACTCTAGTCTGGTCCTGTGGACTGACACCCACTAGTGACTGGAGTTCATCTCTGGTTTAGTTTCAGAGCAGGGAAATGTGTTTGCATGCTCTGAGACTGCCTCATCATCTGAACCAAAGCTCTGTAACCAAGAACACTTGGGAGATTTTTCTTTAAGCTTTGTTCATGATGTGAATAAAATGCTAATACAGCTTCAGCCGGTACTGGGGAGCTCCGAGCTGTGTTGTGTAACACAGCAATGTGTGCTCTAACAGTGGCTAATTAGAGCATCAGATTCTGAATGCAGATAGCTCAGCATTTATTATTTGAAAGGGGGTATGTTTGGGGGAAGGTAATAATGAAATCGTGTAACTTGAATTTAGGCAGTAGTGTGAGTGCAGAAGCAGCAAAGCTGCCTTCCCAGCAGCTTGTCTGTCCGGCCTGTGCCCCAGCATGGAGCACTTCTTGCTGGCGCTGAGCGATCCTGGCTGTGCAGGGCGTGGAGCAGGTTTGTGTAAAGGGAAGAGACAGCTGTGAGTCAGGGCTGGAGGGGAGAGGGGTTCCTACAGGGGCAGAACATAAAATATCAGCGTCTGAATGTAGAATTTCTGGGCATAGCTATACTGTGTCCTGTAGGATTAAATAGGAGCTGAGTAGGACAGAAACAAAACTGATTGCTGCTTCCGCTCATTTTTGTGAGCTTTCCTGTGGTGTAAAAAGCACTGTGTAGTGCTACTTGTATGATGCTCCTCCTATTCCATGAGCTGCAGTTCACCCACAGATTGAATGAAGTTGACAGGAAATAAGCCACTTATTATTGTAATGTGACTTCTCTATCTGACACTACTTCTAGTGGAAGACTTCGTGGTCTCAGTCAGGTTTACTGCCCTTGAGTCTCCCACGTGGAACACTTGTGTGGACAAAGATTTCTCTGAGCAACAGGACAAGTTGGAGTCCTCACACATGCTGCCGGGGACCTGGTTCTGGCTGCCTGGAGCCAGCTGCAGCCTGCATCCTGAGGAGAGCACCCAGCCTCCAAAGCTGCCCTTGCCAGACCCAAATCCAAACTGGTAACAGGCTGCAAAATGCACTGTTACGTGCTGCCTGCGAGTGCAGCAGATCCCTCAGGATCCGCAGGGCTGCGTATGTGAGCGCCCGTGTCTCAGAGCTCTGGCTGCACCCTGCGGTGCCTGCGGAGATGCTGGCAGGAGACTGGCTGTTGGGTCAGCGTTGCTGGCGTGCCTGTCCCCTAGGAATAGGCTATTTCTGAATGTAGGGCAGTGCTTCATAAGCCTGTGTCATTCTTTGCTTGGGTACAGCAAACAGCTGCAGGGTGCAGGGGTCTGGTTTTGCACTCACATGGCATGGTGTGGTAAAATTCCTGAGAAAGCAGCTTGGTGCAGTGAGAAGAGCTTTTCTGGCTGGTCTCATAGTTAAACAGGTACTGATGCCCATGGAGACAGGGCTCTGCCTTTAGGTCATATCTGCTTCCATCTCAGGCATCAGAGAAGCTAGAAGAACTTCTGTATCTCCTCCTCAGCTTGGCACACTGAGACAGAGAGCCCAAGATACGAGTCTGGTGGTTGGCAGTGCTTTGTCCCAGCTCTCAGCCAGCTTGGGTGTTACAGAGCGCCCTCTGGGAAGGGTCCTGTGCAAGGATGTGTAGGAAAGCATCCTAAGAAACTAGGCTGCCTGCCTTAATGAGGTGGGGCTTAGGATCGAGGCCAGGCTCTGCCAACCTACAGTTCCCCCAGTGGTAGCCCTAAGGCAATGTTTCCATCTCAGACCCAAAAAGGGTAATTGCTTCTGCAGGAAGTCTCGGGGAGCAGAGAGGTGACAGCACTTTCCCCTTGGCTGCTGGTAGAGCAGAGTGAAAACTAGGTGTCTGTTGCAGTTCTTACCCAAGCAGGGGCTGAGAATCACTAACACCAGTGAATTTGGAACTGGTAAGGGGGGTTTCTTTGTTTTCTGGCACCCTACACACCCCCTTCCCCTGCTTTGATATGAAAGGTGCTTGGCAGTGAGTCAGCCTGTCCGTGGTGCAGTTTGGTGTGTCTGGGGAGTAAGGTTTGAACCTGCTGTATTGTTAGAGAGAGATCAGCACCAAGGAAACTGCTGCCAATCTCTGCTTTCCAGCTGGGAACTGCCTTGAGCTGGCTGTGACCTTGGATCACCCCATTTCTAGAACTAAAGGGGGATTGTCTGCCTTCTGTGATGTAAGGTCTAGAAATTGTGACTAATAATTTTGAATGACATGAAGTTCTTGGGGGGGGAAGGGGAGATGGGGAGGGCTTCCCCCCCCCCCTCCACTTCCTGGGGAAAAAATGTGTCTTAGATCCCTGGATAGAGATCCTCATTACTTTAGCTTAGTAGGGCCTCATTTAAGGATAGGATCACAGCTCTGCCACCTGACTCTTGTTCTGGTTCATCATGCTTCTGTGCTGGTGTTTTCTGCAGTCAGAAGCAGTGGCTGGCACCTGAGAATGGTTGTCACCAAATCTAGTAGTAACTCCAGTGTTCCTCTTTGGACTGTTGTATGTTTGCTTTTGTTAAGGTAAGCTGAGGAGCTGTGCCCAAGGAAGTGGTGAGCTGTGAAGAAAGACTGTTCATTTCTGCAGCACCCAGGACCCCCATCTAAGTTTGAGGTACCCAAAGAAGCCCTCCCCTGTCTGCTGTATAACAGCAAAAGCCAATTTAGGAGGTAGTGACAGAATTTGACATAGGGGAAAGTGGTGTTTTGTGGTATTTGAGTTAGCCAGAGATGCTGGGCACTTACCAGCTGGGATATTTGCTGTCTGGCTGTGCAGTGTTTGTCCCTGCTGAGTGCACACCCATCAAAGCCAACGAGCCTGATGCCAGCATTGCTCCTTGTCCCTCAGTGCTGCTGTGTCACTTGATGTTCAGCTTGTGGCTGGAAGAGGAGGGGACCATCGTGCCTGCACAGGTGGCAGACAGGGGAGCTGTGTCTGGGCTCAGGAGTTGCCAGGTAGGAAGCACATGGCTTTAAAACTTGGTGGTTATTTCCTTAACATGTTATCAGCAGAAGTAGGGCAAAGGTAGAAATGGGGGCAGTGCTTACAGGGAAGTGGGTACTGTGGGGCTGTTGCATCCTGGTTGTCAGTTCTGATCATGGGATATGCCATGTGTCAAACAGTTATCAACAGACTTTTATCTGGATCAGCCTGTTGGCTGTAGGTGGAGACACTGCAGGTTAGGTCAGGGAGGCAGTGAATGTGCTGCTGTGACTCATGCAATAGGTTGGAAGTCCCACTTGAGGCCAACCCTCCTTGTGCAGCACCTGGAAAGAGGCAGCTCCTGCTCCAGAAAGTCTGGTCATCTCTGGCCAATTCCCAAAGCATTAGGTCTTCTGAACAGAAGCTTAAGCTTGGGTATGCTCAAAGCCTTCCCTCTTCTCTCTGCACTTTGCAATTGGGGTCCTGTTGAGGTGATGCAGCCTGATAGTTGTAGGGTAGAAAAGGGAGGATGTGAGTGTTACCAAGAGCAGGACAACACTTTCCCTTGTGGTTTAGGGGATGCAACGCACAGCTGTGGGTTGGCAGCTGAGTCTTGGGGAGGTTATACAGAAGGCATCTGGGATTCCCAGGCTACAAAGTGCTTGGGCTTGGTGTGAAAGTGTGGTGAAAACAGCATCGTACCAAAGAGGTGATGGGTGGTCCTGTGGGCAAGCACAAAGGGCAGGTTGCTCAAGGAGGGTGGTGCTTGGGAGTGGGGGATGTCAGCCGTGCGTGGTGGATGCTTCTGCTGGCTGTGGCAATTGTAATAAAGTGATGGTTTGTCATGTTGTGCCTGTGAATGAACTTGGGCTGGAAGGAGATGGAGTGGGGCTGTGCGGGTGCTGATGCCCTACAGTGTTAGATCACCAGTGATGTCTGATCACTATTCAAACTGAAGTTGCTGTGTCCTGTTTGGACTGAGCTTGGGCCCTTGCTGCAAGCTAAGGGGGAGCACTTGGTCAGTGCTTTGGCTGTCACATTAGAAAGCTGCAGATCTTGGTCTAGAGACCTAATCTGTAGGCGTGTGAGAAACCACCTGTAGGAATGGCTCCAGTGGTAAGATGTCACTTCCTGCCCTCAGCCGGGCTAGAGCTCTTCTTGAGAAACAACTCAGCCTCTTTTGTGGTGCATCTAAGTATTTTCATCTGCTGAAATTCACAGGCTACAGACAAGCTGAGCCAGACTTGTGTTAATATCTGCTTTGTTATCCTTTCTCCATTGCCAGCAAGGCTTGGGTTTGAATGGCTGAGAGCAGCCTGTTCAGCTCTCCTGACCCAACAACTGCTGATCGGTGTAGGGAACAGAGTACTCATCCCTGGAGATTTACAATGGCTTTTGTATCATCAGGAACAGTAGCACTAGTAATGGTGTAGACTCCCAGCATGGTAGGAAAAAGCTCTCAACCCCTAAAAATGAAATAATTTGACAGTAGCTGCATTGTAACCCTTTTGCTCCTGACCTCTTCTGCCAACATGATGGGACAGCTGAGCTAGTGCTACACACAACTCAATTGAGACCTGAGTGGAGCCTGTTTGGGATTTAATTGAACATCAGAAAACACAACCTAAGCATTAAAAAAGACTTGACTTTAGAATTCAGTAGGGTTTATTCTACAAATCTTAGATCAATGCCAATGATACAAGTTTTATGAATTCTCATTAAAAATACAAGTCAGTATAAAGATTCCAATAGTAATATAATGCATGATGATTCAGTTTTAAAACTTAAGGAATGAATCTGGGGTTTGGACCATGCTACAGAAAAGGGGAACACAATGTAGGAGAAAGAGAATATTTAGTTTACCTCCCTTATTTGAGGAGGGGCCTGTGCCTTATTGCCACAATACCTGAAAAAGCAATATGAAGTGCATAGCAGCCTTGCCTGTGCAGTCTCTAGGCAAAACTGTTGAATTTAGTATCATAGTCCTCTCCCCCCACCCCCCCGTTCTGTTAATTAAGGTACATTTTGATAGCCTGACATCGCTATAATAACTTAAAGCTATTGCAGCACCATCCCCCATAATGATTATAAACAACAGTTCTTTGAACTGTAAAATGGTCTTGTGATGCACTGAAACTTTTCCACCATGCTGTCCATTTTGTCCAGTTTTCCAGGAGCACTAAATAGATTCAAATCAAAGGTGAATTAATTCTATATTCAAAACTCTCCCATCTTTTTATTATTTTTTTTAAATGAAGTCTCAGTGCAGTCTAATACTTAAATGCCTTGTTCATGGCTTCAGGCACAGTTAGCATATAAATCCGACATATTTTCTTGAACCTGGTATGATGAAAGGTATTACAGCTTTCACTAAACAGTTGAAATTTGGCCACAGAATTGCTAGATCAAATGCTCTGGAGTGGGAGAGAACAAAACTACCCTTTCTTTCTGGGAGCTGCCTTCACTTACAAGAGGATTAGGCTTTAAAAAGCCGTATCCCCAAACCTCAATTTTAGAGAAACAGTTTTTATCACAAGAGGTAACTCTTAACAAAATGTACACCTCATCCCCCAAATGCAGTACGTACTTCTGTTTATTCCTAGTGACATTTTCACCCTGTAAAAACTAATCAGTGTCTCACTTGTCAATCCCAGTCATTTCTTGTAGCAGAACCACATTAACATCACAGAGCAGGTATCATGCATCTATCTGCGAAAGCAGACAGGGAAACTAGGCTTAACAATATGTATACATGTCCAAACAGCATTTTGGTGCAGACAGTGACATTGAACTAAAACTCAGCTTTTACCAAAATATTAGCATAAAAAAAAAATAAATCCAAAAACACTTGGTAAAAAGAAGCTGCTGACTTCCACACATCAGTTAAAGAAAAAACCCTCTTGCATAAATGGAGCAGCAGCACAGAATGAGCACAGACTTGGCTATACAAGTACATCTGTTCTTCTGTAGGAACTTGCAAGAATTATCCACCCAACATCATACTCTCATGTTTTAGCATCATACCAATGGTGGCAAAATCTAGTCTCAAGCCATCATGCAGGCTTGTGGGAATTTCTTCTGCCATACTGAACACTGCTGTGCTTGCTGTGAATACATATTGTCACTCTGCTTTGTCTCTGTAGTAAATGCATCTTATACTCTTAACAGTCACGTTTAGAAGTAAAAAAGTTCAGTAGCCCGAACTGGGCTTTAGTACAGTCAAGATGACAACAAAATACAAGCATGTCATTAAACTGCATATATTATAGAAAACAGGTTTACTTTGCATTTGAGTCACATTTAATACAAGACAAGTTGGTCTGAAACTGTGAACTGATTCTATTTGGAACAAAGTATGGCACAGATTCCAAGTATCTATGGACATTGTGTGTGTAAATAACACTTTTTTCTCTTTGCAATGATTATCAATTCGCCAAAAATAGTGTAACAGTCAAAAGGGAAGAGTGAAGGAAAACAGAATTAGGAGAAGAAATAAAAAATGTCTAAGAATTGTAAATAACTGACTTTTATAAGAAACTTTATTTAACTTCATTGTTAAAAATGCATTCTCTCCTCAGAACAAATGCCACTGTAAAAAAAGGAAAAAAAATTAAACTGCAGTAGCACACACTTGCACTCAAAGGAAAACATGCAAAACTGATGGCTGAAAAAATTCTGCATAAAAATCCAAGACTTCAGGCAAACACTTGCCCCCAGGTGCCTTTAGGGACCCCAGATCATAATCAGCTTTCAGTGCAGTGTCTCTTGCTTCCAATTGGTGGGGAAACATATGGCAGAAGCTTGTCTTCTGACACCTATGTACACTCTCCCAGATGTCTGAAGCAAAACCATTCTCAGCTGTATTTTAAAATATCATTGTTAAACTGTTGCAGAAAGTACAAACAGAATTCAAGAAAATGTCAGAATCCAGTGAAGAAAAACTTTTTGAGTTCTACCCTGTGCCATACATTTCTTAAAAAAAAAAAAAAAAAATTGACAGAAAAACAAATTTTATTAATACACCTTTTTTTTTTAATTTCTGAAAGCAGCTCTTTATGCAAATCAAAAGCAGTTCCTGAGTAACTGCAGTAAACAGTGTCTTTTAAATATTTTTGCGCCTCAGCTCTTCTTCTTCTGGTTTGGTTCTTCCTTGTTTTTCTCCCCACTTTTCAAGTTTAATCTCAGTTCTTATTCAAAAATGTGCAAGTTCAGTTAGCATCATTTCCAGAAGTCCAAAGCTTGCAGGCCTTCCTGCAACAACTATAAGATCTGCACACATGCTAGGTTGTACTCCTATACCTATTGCAGATTCAGCTCTCAAACCTGTACAGCATGCATTTTCACGTCTTCTTCAGCATACGCCGGGACTGCCACGTATGGAACTTACTGTAGGCCGTCTGCAGCATCTCTTCTATATGACTTACCAGCTGAAACATTAAGAGGGAAAAAACAATGTCCCAGCTACTGGAAAACAGATCCCCTCCCCTCCCTTTGATCAGATTCTCAGTTGAATTCTTCCTTCTATTCACTGAATAACCTCACTGAAATCAGAGGTATGCCAGGCAGAGAGAGAAAGGACCTTGAGGCTCTACTGCACACTATCTGTAGAGGGAGCAGTTCAGAGTTACCAAGCTGAGAAGGTCACAGGGAAGTGACTCTTGGTGCTGTGTGTTCCATTATTGAGTCTGTGACCACTTCAAGTCTGACATGGTGGGAACCAGTTTTGAAGTTGTTAAGGTTCTATTTTGTGGTGTAATTGAAAAATGAAACAAAACTTCCCCTTTTTGTTGTCCTGTTTGGGTAATTTAAAGCTATAGTTCTTGACAGCTTCTGCTATTACTCAGCAAGTTACACACGAGAGAAGACACGCTTAACTGGGTACCCAACTTCCCTCTGCCCATTTCCCAGTTAACAAAAAACTTAGTGCCCTAGGATAAATAGTAACAAAGCTGTCACCCTCTGATAATTATGATTCAAGTTATGAATATGCACCCATGTAATTAGAGAGTATTTTCCCCTTACATTTGTGCTTAAATACTGTTTCTGAATCTTTTCTTGGAATGGGCAGAGCTTTGTAACCTGAAATCTTTCCAAGTTGCTCCTCATTTTCACAACCTGAGAGAGAAACAGAAGCCAGTATTATCATCACTTGCACAGATGTTTCATTTCCTTTAAAAAGCTGTTCTCCAAGAAAACACCTTGTAACTAATTCTGGGGGCTACTTTATGTATAGTTTGAGGAAGAAAGGCTCCAAAAAGTCTAACAACTCTTGAGTGCATATTTATTTTAGAGGCAGGTGCAATATGACTCAGTGCAGTGTGCCACTGTGATCATTATTATTTTGTTAGTTAATACTATAGATAAGATACTAAAAGAATTTTTTTTTTTTCTTCAAGCAAAGACTTTTCAGGCTGCGTTTTGCAGCAGAAAATCCAGCATAGCTGAATGCAAATTTTAATCTTTGTGTTCCATGTGAGGTCAAAAGAAGGAATAGCAACAGAAAAAATAGTTACAATTATATACCTGGTTGTAGACAGACATCTCTTCTTGGAGGCAACTTTGCTCTACAAAGCAGCATATGTTTTGAAGCTATGACTGAGTGATTTTTGCAATGAGTACAAGAGTAAGGAAAATTTTCTTGTAACTGTTACTCTGGAGGTTATGTCAGAGTTGGGGAAGGAGAGCTTTAGTTTGTGTGTTTTAAACTGGCAATGAGCAATCTGCAGCGGAAATACAGCTGCCCATTCTGTTTGAAACTAGTTTACAGCAAATGCTTCTCAAGGGGGCTAATAAACACGGGGACAAGGATGATTGTAACCAACAGCACCAGCAGAATCACTGAAGAAAGTTTCACATTGTTTTGTGACCTTCAGTTCTTGGGGTAAGTGCTGCACCGATTAAAAGCTGTAGCAATTTTTAAGCGTGTTCTCCCTTGTAGCAAGCAATAGGACAACAGGAAATGGCCTCAAGTTGTGCCAGGGGAGGTGCAGACTAAGTATTAGCAATAATTTCTTCCCTGAAACAGGATGCCCAGAGAAGCAGTGGAGTCATCATCCCTGGAGGGATTTAGAAGCTGTGGAGATATGTTGCTGAGGGACATGGTTTAGTGGTAACCTGGCAGTGCTGGGTTAATGGTGGCATTTGATGATCTTGAAGGTTCCAACTAGAGCGATTCTATGTTTAGCAGTTCTATACTTCAGGTTAATGACACTCATTCGAAACCGTGATCAGGGCCACACTGGGAAGCTCCACCTTACCTTTTCTTCTAGGAATGGTGTGTTAACAGGAAAGCAGGACCAGAAGTGTCGCAGTAGTTCCCCTACTGCCACATACAAGTGTTTCAATTCACACTGAATGTCATTTGGCACCATCTCTGCAACAGGAAAAAGATTCTGTTATGCCACTTGGAACTATCACATGAAAAATGAGAATGTAAGGCTAACAAAGGAGTTCAGCAATATTCGCTTCCCCTAGAATCACAGAAAGGTTGGCTGGGAGTGACCACTGAGGTGCCTCAACACCGTAAGTAAGACTATCAGTACTATTAGATTAGGTCAGCCGCTCTATGGCTATGTTCTTGGAAGCCTGTAAATTATACAGGGAGATCTATGCCAGGCAAAGAATGGACACCAAAGCTTATCCAGAATTAGAAGCAGTGTATTTGTGATGTTCTAACAGCGTGGCAGTGCTGCTTCTGGGACAAGCACCTTGTTCTCTGCACAGCACAATGCTAAATACTGCAGCTTCCCCCCCCTTCTACATTGGCAATGAGAATATGGTCACAGCCTGTGGAAGATGAAAAATCCAAGCAGGAAAAAGGAACTATACCCCAGATACTCTTAAAGAAGGGCAACGGGGTTCAAGAACAGAGAAGAAAATACAGTCATACAAAAGAGACAAAAAGCACAAGCAGTCATTGAGGGTGACAGTGAACCAGTCAATAGTGAACCCTAGGATGAAGCTGTTTAAAGAAGTGGTGGTCAGGCTCAAAGTAGTATAGTGCAGCACCCTGTATTTCAACTGTGAGAGATAAGAAAGCCTCACCACTTTTCAGTGCCCTAAAAAACTCATACTTGCTTTTTCAGCTATCTGAATTAGTTTCTGGTGCTCTTTAGACCAAGTAACACAAGTGAAACTGTAAAACTTAAAAACCCTCCTACTGTGTGAAAATAGGAATTCCTCTGCTGTGAGACTGAAGAGAAAGGAACTCAAACTGGTAGCAATGTGACAACAGGGAAAGTGATGGTTGAATGGAGATGTGAGAAGGAGAGGTTGTTTGGTTTGTTCCTGCAGTCTACAAAAAGCTGTCTATCTTTCACAGCAAGCTGTGGATCTTAAATGCAGGCTGTAAAAAAATCTAGTTCCAGGTAATTATCCAGACCTCAGCTGCTTAGAGCCATCCCAGAGTATTCCTTTATTTTCTAAAATCCAGGAAAAAAACGTATCGGAGAAGAGAAATGCTGAACAAGCAGAACCTATTATCTGTAGGAGGACTTAGTATCACATGCATCCTTCATCACTTGCTCTCCTGTTGTTGTTGTAACCCAGTATTACTCCAGCTACATGTTTCCATAATTTCTTTTATCAGCGTAACATATTCTAAGAAAGAGGTGAAGCAGCAAGCCAGGTACTGCTGTGTAATGCAGTGAGAAATGATTGAAGTATTATATATCCTAAATCCTTACGGTTTATGGCTTGCTGTGTTCCACCCTGCATAAGTGCTCCTCCAGGTGACAGGACTGCAATAGTGCTAGCAGCATCACTACTTGAAAGAACCTGGAGAGAGAGGGAACAAATATTTCAGATCACTTTTTCCAACAAAATCTTTTAAAACTAAATTGTATTTGAAATCCAGTGGCAAAGATGCAAGTTGAGCAGATACAATGGAAGTTGTGATAGTCTGCTCTTCTCCAGAATTAGACACAGTGCTTTGAAGTGCTACAGCTCATGTTTTCAGTGAAAGCTCTCCAATTATGGATAAACCTACCTTTTCTTCACCCAGTATGTGAACTGACTGTGCAGATACTTTGAAATTAGATAAAAGCATTACTATACAGAAATGTGACACATTCACAGTTGTGGCTGTTTTTCTTATGGCCAGTTGTAGGTTTACTACAGAGGAAGTTCAGATGCTAGCTGGGCAGACTGGCTACGTGGCTATGCTGCCCCCCAGTTGCCAGGACAAAGCTTCTTTGCAGCCCACAGTGAGATCTACATCCTACTCAAGCACATTTAGGAGTCAAAGGCCTGTTCAGTTATAAACCCACTTACTATGACCTCTTAAGACCATGACATGCTAAATGTCAGGGGGTGGGATCAATATTATCAGTCCATGCTTCATGTTGTATGACTGCCCTGCTCTACTATTTTATATCTTTACCACTTCCTCAGCAGAACATGGTAACAGTGGAATATCACACTGAGTATCAGCAATGACTGAGTTACCTATTATTTAGATTTTAAACATGACTAGAAAGGTATCACCCAAAATTGCAAAATAAATTGAATAAATTTAATTATCTTCAACAGTTTTGTTACCCTGAAAAAATAAGAATTCCAATAGACATGAGACACAAAATTATATAGAAAGCAAGATCCTAATAACAAAAAGAGGTATTTTTAAATTTTTGTTGAGTATTCTTCCATACCTGAGTTAGTTTGGGTACATATGCTTCCATTTCTTGCCTAATACTATTAAAAGAATTAATTATATCCTGACTGGTTGCATATTGCTGTGATTGAATTGGAGTTGGACCATGATAATACCTGTGAAGTGTGAAAAAGAAAAAAAGAGAAAAGTGTGTTAATCAGAGTGTTGGTAAAACAGAGCTCAAACTCAGTGGACAGTTCTTGAAATGTTTCCCATTTTAGATGCTTTGCAACTGTTGATGGTACTATCTAAATCTTATTTACTTACAAAAGCATTGCCATGTGGGAAGAGGGGGATTAGAGACTGTATGGCAGCAAAATAAGAGAGGAGCTTCTATTCTTAAATCTGGGAGCATCACTGTGCTAATGAAAACTTATCTGTGCCTGGGAGTATCATTAGAACAGAGGAATTCACACTTACAATTGAAACTAAGCTAATTAAGTTTGGTGCACGTTTAGAACTGTTATTTTTTTCTGTAGTTATGACTCCTTTTCTGAAGTTACATCTATGGTTCTCAAACTCAAAAAAGTCTAGAAAACAAGATGACTATTACTAGAAAAATACTAGACCAGTGAGCAGTCTATCCCAACTGAACCTTTTTTCCCCCCAGGGAGTGGATTTTCCTTGAATTTTATGTATATTCACATGTAACACAGACACTTTTCCACTGTAAACTGCAACAAAGTGCTGAGCTGTGAACGCAGTTAGACTGTTAGACTTTCACAGAAATGACATGTCAAAGCCCTTCAAGTAGGTTTACAGAGACACTTAACTTGCTGAAAAGCAAGATGAAATCAAAATACAAATTTAGAGACTAAATCATTGATTTGGCTCAGGCTGTGATGAGAAACCTCCTAGATGGAAGATGCTGAAATAGCTGTGTGTACTTTAACTTACCTATCAGACTTCTTTAAGTTTAGTGCAATAGTTTTAACGCTATTATTCTTTGATAAATCTTCATATTCAATGGACTCCTGCAGTTTCACCTAAAATAAGCCAAATAATTATACACATTACTAATGAGGACACGGTTTGATGCATCTAGTGCTTTTTTCCAGTTCACAGAGTTTGAGCGAAGGGTTACTAACACCTTAAAGAGAATGAAAGTGTGGAATGGTTCATGGCTACCCTCTGGAAGGAGCAGTGCCCCCAACTGTTTCAGCTTGGGAGCCTAGGCACTACTGCTCTATCTGCAGATTCTGGCCAGAACTTGTGGTCCCTGCTGCTTCCCAAAAGTGTGCTGCTATACACAGATCATTCTTCGTGCTCTTTATTTATGTCCATGTAGCTCCAGATTGGCAGAAACAGTAATGATTTAAAGGCTGGTGTATAGGAGTGTAAGACAAAACCATAATAATTACTCAAGCCATCAGTAGAGCTACAGCTTTAGTGGTGAGATGGCAGCATAGTGATATCAGACTTAGCAAGGAGAAAACTATTTTTGAACTCTCCTATTCTCATGCTACTCTTTCACTCCTCTTTTCATTTCTACTAGTCCTGGTATATTGTTTTCTCCCTGGTAAAAATTGCAGTTTTCTGGGAAGTTGAAGCTGTTGACTACCACCATGTGTATTCTACAGCCTTTTCTCAAAATATACACAGGTTTTGAGTCTCCTTGGCCTTTTCTATTTAGGCTGTCAACTCTATCAAGAATATCCAATTTGGTTTTGTAGTAAGTACAGTGCTCTCTTCCACTTTGTGAGCATAAAACAGGCTGTTGCCCTGTATTTCAATGCACCAGGCATCACTACACTTTCAGTTTAACCTCACTTCAGCTTCTGACCTTAACATGAAGGCTGCCAGGTGCCAGTTTAATCATCCCCTCTACAAACAGTACACTAGACAGATAAATATTGGTGCTTGAATGCCAATATCCCTTTTGGATGGATGTTCTCTAGAAGTTTTCAGGCATTTGGAAAAATATAAAAAAGGAGACAAGATGACAAAAATAGAACTGTGTTGAATGGAAAGAACCAGATTTCTGGGTCTGATCAGAAGCCTGTTGGATTTTTTTTTTTTTTTACTTTCATTGGGCACAGCTGAAGAGAGAAACAGAGCAATACTTCAAGGTGTAATTTACTCGTGTTACTATCAGAGGTACAAAGCTTCTTACAGGCCCTTGGGTTCTTTTTCTATATGCTTCTAAGCAAGGCTAATTAAGTATTACTTTAGATGCATCATAAAACAAGTAAGGAACCTTCAGCAATCTTTTGAGCTTCCAGTTCCATTCAATTAGAATTGCATCAGCTAACTTTATACCTTTTTCATTGGTGGCTGAAAGAAATCTGAATCCCTGGAGTTTCCATCCGTACTGCTGGTCTCACTGAAATGGTCATTTTGTGCTTCTCTTAAAATAGAGAAACAGCATTAAGAAGAATTCACCTCACAGGAAATTTAAGATACAAGCTAAAGACAAAGTAAATACATCCGTTTCAAAAACGTTATACGCAGGTACAAACATACATACTGTATGTCAACTTTTTTCCCCTTATGTCTTCATTTTTAGCAGTTGATCTAGATAGAAAGAACCAACTCCTCACATAACACTGTCTGTCAAGGGGAAACGGAACAGCTGGGGAGGGGGTGCTTCTACCTCTCTTCAGAAATACTAGCGTGCCAGTGATGCAAGTGAGACACAGCAAAATCATGACTGCATTAGGAACACTTTGCATACCGATTTATGCCAACCAGGTATTAGCAGAGTTATGGGAGCTCTAAGATACTTCTGTTTCAGAATGAGAGCTGATGTTTTGTCTTTCTGAACTGAGAAACAGAAACACACTTTACTGAGAAAATAATTTTTTTTTTATAGTCCAGTGTTCCATTTATGCAAGACAAAAGAACAACATGATCCCTCCAGCTACACAGAAGAAAGTATTTGTGATTCCCTCACAGGTAACATCTGCAGGATTTTGGTACAGTAGGAATCCTTTGGTAGTTGTCTATAAGCCAGTTCTAAAGCAGACTTCACATCAAACCCCTTCCATGCCTCTGAAGACATTTAATTTGTGAAGTTCACTGTAAATATATACAACCACCTGATACATTATTTTTTATTGGGCAGGGTACTGCACTGGCAGAATCTTTCATCTGATCCACCCATGCCACGCTGTTCTTTTGCTTCCTCACTTACTTACATCCACACACCCCACTAGAAGATGACCCAGCAGACCTGCTCCTGCAAGGCAACAGGAACTCCCTGTACCAGAGCTCACTGCCACACAGCAGACAGAACACCACAGCCTTCACCAGGGCTAGAGAACTAGGGTAGAAACGTCCTTCCCTCTTGTAGTCTGCTTTGTATGATAACTCATCTAAAAATACCATTGTCATTTGTCAGACAGCTTTGAAGAACTCTTAAAGTAAAATGGAACCTAAAGGTATTTTCATTTGTAGAGCAAAATACTTCATAAAAATGAGAAGGTTGGATGAGTAATTGAAGATGTATTTTTGTTTTGGAAATTCCTTAAAATTTGTTACAAAAAAGGCTTTTACACAACATTGAAACTTACTGTTTCCTGAGGCCAGCTGCAAGGACCATGGCACTATGATGATTAAAGCGTTTTATTATGGCAGCATTGCTACTTTCTCTAGCAGATTTTGAGGCGTTTGATGTAGATGCCACAGAAGCAACACCATAGCCCTACAAAGAAAATAATGTTAGCTATCTCCTGCCCCAAAACCAGGAGGATTCTCCGTTTCCCACCGAGTCAGGAAGCCTGTGTGCCACCTCCTCAGAGCTCTGAGTGATACTGCACCATCAGCTGAAGCAGTATTTTCTTACCCTGCCCCCCCTTGCCTTATGTACTTTGAAAAATCACAGATCATTTTATTCTGCTAACGCTTGGCAGTTTTAGAGGGATGTCTGAGAGGGGAACAAAACCCTTAAACAGATCATTTTATAAGACTATGTTATAAGTAAAAACATAACTAAAATTAAGGATCACCTGTATGGAACAGACAGGCATTGATGGCATGTAATTGCTAGCGCTTGTTTTACTGACCTTTTTTTTTTAATATCTTGTGGGACAGCAGCAGCCCCCAGGCTGACACCTATCAGGAGGATGCGATATCACTAGGAGCTAAAAAAACCTCAAGCCTAGATGTTGGCAGTGTTCCCCAGCTACAAGGTGGCTGAAGCCAATGCACTTTACCCCAGGGGCAGCTTTATGCTTGCAGTTAACCTGCCTTAAAAGTGAACTAGGGCACTTTACATCACATTTCACACTTATCCTAAACTCCCATTCCACTTTCAGACCATTAGCTTTGTACAAGTCTTACAAAAAAAAACAACCCCACAACAACAAAACCAAACAAAACCCACCCTCCACCCCCAACAACTTAAACACAAAAGCAAACAACCAAACACAAAAATCCTCCAAACCCCACCCCCCCAACTTAGAAATTCAGCATTATATACAACTCAAGAGTTTAACTTAAAGTCAGCTGCAAAAAAGTGCATCTTTAAGTTATTTCACATTATGGTATGCTATTTACAACAATTGATTTAATTTGTACTTAGAGGCAGATAATAGTTGAAATTAGTCATAATTTTAGCAAAGTGTGATATTTAAAGCTAAAGAAAACCATATGAAGTGTTCTTAAAAATTAAGCTTAATCAAATATCAAAGTTCAATGTGAGACCAAATGCAAAGTCTCTTTCCTGGTTTGTGTTACTCTCACAGCTTCTAAAAGGTAGGAAGAAACCAGAGAGTCTGCTTCAGACAAAAAAAAAAAAAAGCCATCCAAGTGAGATAGTAATTCTTTAAAAAGGAAAGGTCTTGCTTTTATACCCAGCACACTAGAGCAGACACTAGAGGCACACAGGTCCATGGGCACAGTCTCATTTCTTTACACACACACAACTGTATAAATGTTGACCACCCAACCACTGCAGCAGCAGCCCAGTAAGTGATGTGGTTTAGAATTAACATTTGCAGCTATTTTACCAGGAGAGGGACCCACTTTTTCCTTGAATGGAACTAAAGGGGGACATGGCTGTATTTTGTTTGGGTGTGCTTTGCTTTTTTTTTTTCCCCCAAATACTTACTTCGTCTAATGTTTTATCTTCCAAAGCTGTTAAATCTAGCAGGGGGTTTTTTACTCCTTGAGACACCATTGTTTTTAACCCTGTATGAAACAAAGGAAAACAAAACCATTAAAAACTCTTATCTAAACAAACAGAAATAACTGTGGGATTAATAGATTATATTTAACCTTTAAAAGAAGACAAAGGTTCTGCAGATGCCCAAGTCTGATTGTGACTAATGCTTTCAACACTTTTCAAAGTTCCATTTAAAATAAGCAATAGACTTGAAAAGTTATTGTGAAAGATCATCCTACTAATTAGTGCAGTTTTCATCAGCTTCTACATATCACTGAATACTGTTTGGTTAAAAAAGTCAACAAAAAATCAAGTAACTTGAAGATGCAGCTATAGTAGTTGTATTAGTGGGAAGTCCTTAATTGCGTAATTCTTCTAATTTTGGTAGTGTTTTGCTGCCTTGTCTTGAGTGGACTGGTAATTTGTATCTGGTGATAGCTTTTACTTGTGGAGCTTTACTTGAGAGTTCCTAACACGATTCTTCAGTATGTATGCTAATGAAAGCATTCTGTTCACTGATCTCAGTTCTTTGTGTTTATCATCACAAACCTACCTCACTAGTCAGGTAATATTTTAAGATTTCACCCTAAAAAGGCTGACAGAGAACAGGGATAACAGCTCCTCTGGAAAAGTCTTATTCAAGATCCACATTTGTCTGTTACTAGAATCGATCTGTAACAAGAGCTATACCTGTTGTAAAATGTGCACAAACCATAAAACAAAGCCTCGTGTAAACAAAATTATTCCATAGTAACTGATGGCACAGCATAATCAGTCCAGCATGATAGCATATTATGGGATCTATCACAGAGGTGCTGTTGCACGAGTTGTAATAAATCTTATTTCTAGCACTACCACTTTTTAAAGGTGGTTTTGTCACAAGAAACACACTGGCTATGAAACATGCCAAGGTCAGCAAAGCTGTAGGTACTTTCAGTGACCATCTGTAGCTTTCACTTGCCAGTTTGACAAAAAAAGATGCCCAGGAAACAAACATACAAAACCTCGACTTCAGCTTTCCTATGTTTACTAGCTACAGCTCTTGTTGTATAGTGTTGTGCTTTATGATGCAGCTAAGACTGTAGCAATCTCCTGCAGAAACAAAGCCATAAAGCTTACCTTTTTCATCCAGTTTGGCACATTCTGCAAAGAGATCTTTTGAGCCTGTATTGAGCCTGTCCCGATGGAAATAATGAGACTGAAAAAATCGTGTCCAGAATTCCTTCTCGGTCATGTTATGCGGAACATTTTCTGCATATTTCATTTTTACTGTGAACAAAAAAATAATGATTACAAACTGTTCCACAGATCTTAATATGGTCTTTTATGTTAGTATTTCTTTGATTTAATAAAAAATAACAATTAATTGAAATGCTGAGTAGGAGAGTATCATGGCAACCAAATATCTACTCGCAATTTACTTAAAAAAAAAAAAAAGTCAATGCAACAAGTTACAGTGTTTTCATATAGCAAAATCAAATTTTAATTTCAAAGGCATGTTTTAACACATGCTTCTTCCCATCCCTAGAACAAGGCAGAGACAAATCATGCAGAAAAATGAAAATATGGTCCTTGTCCTTATACTTCCAGGCTCAGCCTAACATTATAGACTTCCCACAGTAAGATAGTAAAAGATAAATCTTAAATGCATATATTTGTTATTTAAAGCACTAGTCTTACCTGCAGGATATGTTCGAAATATGGATTCAATTATATCTGAAGTCAAATTATACCTCAGACCATTGCAGCCATCTGTCTGAGGCCGTACATCAGCCTAAGAAAAAGCATACAGGGAGGAAAAAGTCATGTTGGAAGGCCTTCTGTAACTGGAGGAAAGGAAAAAAATGGCACCTTGCAATCAAATTCTGCTGCAGGTAAAGTAATCGTCTTCCTCTAATAATTCATAGCATATTTGATCATAAATAGGTATTTTGGGGATGAGCAGTGAAAGAACACACATTAATTTCTTTATTATGCTTGCCACTTAAGGGGTGATTCTACCAGTAGACTGTAAGCTTTAGAAGATGAAAAGCAAAGACCACTCCATCAGTCAAATGAAGGTAGGCTAACTTCAATATATCCTTGTTTCAATGTAAAAATAGGCACATTTACTGTGTATGAATGAACTTTGGTTCTTCATTCCACAATTCAGCTAATGAATAATCAGTGATGAGAAGCGACAACAAAGGATTTATGGCTCTTACACCTTATTTCCTTATACAGTAAGGACATCTCAGTATAACTGATAAAAAACACTGAATTTTAAAATGGAGGGTAAGCCTTGGACAGAACTTGCAAGTTGTATCTCTGATCTCTTTAAGGAGCTCTGGAGCAGCAAGCACTCGCAGGAAAAAGAACAAGATTGCATTTGCTGCCTTCTTTTCTTCCTTTTCCTGTACACCTAAATTCTAGTTTTTGTACCACCTTCTTCCTTTCCAGAGAAACGCTCACTCTGAGCAGAGCCAGATAGTTATTTTAACATGAACTGGAACACAAATATCTGAAGTTTTCTTCTTTACAAATGCAGAGTACCCAAACCCAACCAGTTATTTTAAGAAAGCTTCAGTTTTGAAGGTTTGGGTTGTTTGTCTTTTGTGGTCTGTTGTTGCTGTTATTTTTTTTTTTTTGCTTTGTGGTGTGGGTTGTTTTTTGTGTGTGTATTTGGTTTTCTTAAAGTTAAGGTGTAAGAATAATGGGAGATAGGAAATAAGAGCAATCAAGTTAATTTGGTAACTGATTCAGGTATTTCTGTGCATGTGTGTTTGTACAGCAGCTAAGTCATCAACCAACTCCCACCTCCTCTTTCCCTCCCAAGCCCTTGGTGTGCACAGTCATTACAAAGGTAGAAATGGAGCTCCAGTGAAAAGAGTAAAAATCTGTACGAATTTTGTTGCAGGAGTAGAAACGTGTCTCTGGGAGGAATGTGAAGGTTGTACCTAGATTACTTCTAGGCTGCATTAGGATTACTGAAGCATGGTTTCTACAAATGCATAACATAACCGAAAGCTGGAGAAAGAGAGAAATAAAATGAGCTTCCAGATATACAAGTTGTTCTTCAAGTAGCTGAAAGCATGTAGTGGCTTAAAAAAATTGGGGATGGAACAAAACCTTTTGTGTGAAAAATCTTTGCAGCTTCATTTATGCATGTCAGTGCTGCAACAGATACTCGTTTTAGCTTATTAATGCACTGTAATCTAGTGACTGAATTCACCATGACTCCTGCCTTAGGGAAGGCAGAGCAGCAGTATAAATAACATCTGCCTATTGTCAATTTAAAGTTCAAATTGAGCATCTTAAAATGACAAAATTTTGAGGTTTAAGATTTATGTAAAATCTTTTTTTTTTTTTTTTAAACTCCTTTACACTTCTAATGGTCTAACTAACATGCAGAGAGATAAGTTGAAAAAACGGGAAAGAACAATGTGGGAATAAAGCACATGAGCAGAACTCTCACTTTCCCCAATTTGTTTAGTCTAGAATGCTTTAGAGGTTCAACGTACCAGAAATGCTGCAGAGATGCCCACGTCCTGCTTACTAGGTGCTGCAGAATTATCCCCTGCATTCAGGCTTAAACGGTTGGCCCAGAATTCTTCAGCACTGATTACATGGCTCACAACAAGGTCTTTATAGAGTTGAAACAAAACGGGATCTTCTTGCAGCATTCTGGTAAAAGAATGTATTGAGTAGAATTGAAATGTTGCAGAATAAATCACTAAGATTTCCATAACTAATGTGAGTTCACAAAAGGAACAGAAACCAACTTTTCTTTCAAAATGCTGTGCACTTCTCAACAAGACTGTGTAACAGCCAACCTCAGTAGCTGTATTTGTCTCTCCAGACTTAAAGGATTAAAAAAATGTTTAAGGAATAGCATTAAATGCTAGAAAACAGTCATGACTAATGTGGGATTAACATCTTGTCCTAAAATATTTTGTGGTGCTGTTGTCTTTGCATGTTCAGGACTGGAGACTCCTGAACTGTAAAAGTATGGTGGATTTTCCTAACTTCCATAAGGCAGGCCTCACAGGGGGTGGGAGATATTTCAGCACTATCCAGTTCTTGTTTAAGATTTTTAAAATTCTGTAGTTACAGGTCTCTATTCCAGTGCAAGAGCTGACGTAACAAAATGTGTGGAATAAGGTACTTTCTACACTACGCCGAGTTTTGTTCATTTGTGTCTCTGTTGGTGACAGTAGGATCTTCATCACTTAACTATTACATGCAGCACAAGTGCTACAGTAACACTCAGTGGCACTTCTTACTGTGGGGAATAAAGTTCACAGAAGTTATCACCCAAATATCAAGAATTACTCTTTCTATCCAATATGCAAAGAATGTATGCACCTGAAACTTAATTCCTGTTTTAAGCAGCTTTTCATAGAGCTGTGTACATAACTGGAAACACACTAGGCTATTTTCAGGGAAACGTGTGTGTGTTCACAATCAGCCAGTAACCTCAACTATCTTTAGCCTGTACCTCCAGGATATTGATCATTTGTTATCAAAGAAAAAAAGAAAAAGGAATCTTATGAATATGTAACTGCATGGTCTAGGAAAGAACATTCAGTCTGGACTGAATGAAAGTCTGGAGCTGCTCTAAGGATGAAGTGGAAGTGAAAACTTTTTAGCAGGACATCCTTATTAAGTTTTAACCACCAAGGTTCTTCCAGTTTTTCTTGTTGGTTCAAATATGGATTAGTGGCAATTCTTACAAATTAGTGCAGCAGGAAGCAGTCTGTTACTCTAGTTAATTAATACTTGGAATTTTGGTACATACCCGACCCCCACATACCAATAATGGCAGGAAGTCCCATAGGGACTCCACATGTAGTACCCTTCCAGAACAGGCTGAAACTTTTTTGCCTTATCTGTTGCAAACTAAGGTAATGGAGCCCCATCACTAGACTTGGGCTTCTAACCATCAAAAGACCAGACTACAATTGAGTACGTGCACAGATTATGTCTTTACCTAGAAAAGCTCTTAACACCATATGGCAAAATACTGTAGAACTCCATTTCAGGATACAAAGACTCAGAGCTAAGACTGCCCATGTACTCAGTATTAATACTGAGAAATGAGGCATGTAGCATAAACTGTTGGTAATAGTGCCAGAGCAGTCCATAGTGGTTGCTGGGGAATTGGAACCAGTTAATCCTGCATGTGTCAAGAGCTCCAGCACAAAGGTTCTTGCCTTCCTGCTGGAAGTCTCCTTGTAGAGATCCTATCTGCCCAACAAGACAGTGCTCCTGTGCTTTGAAAAAAATCTAGCTGTAACTTAAGTTCAAAGTTAGAACAGTCCTTGGAAACAGAAGCTAATAGATGCAGGATTCACAGCAGATGCTACGATGAAGTGAAACTCATCTGGGGAGATGCAGAGAAGGGTGCTCCGTGGCCACAAGTACTAGATGAATACAAACATTTTAACGGAACAGAAATACATCTTAAAAGCCCTTTTGGGAAAAGGACTTGGGTCCTAAATGTCTTCTCCAAACATTTTTTAAGAGTAAACATCCTGTATGCCAAATAACTAACTACTGCCTCTCAACACTGGGAAAGAAGATTTGAGGAAGATGACATTATACAGGGAGGGGAAAAAAAAAAAAAAAATAATCACAAATCAAGGAAGGTGAAAACTTCTGGAAAAATCTTTCGAGCAGCTTTTCTAACCAATACATATATACTTAAGACTAAAGAGACAGTCTGACAGTTGAGTGCTTTCATCTCGTAGACCTGGATAACAAAGACTGGGTGGCAGCTGGGCTGGCTGCCTTTGTACCTCAAGAACGTGTCAGTGAGAACACAAGTACAGTCTCAACATGTTACAGTTATGTAAGTCTCAAGGAACTGCCTCTAAACTGAAAGCAGAGAGATTTTTACTAGGGAAGCAAATGCCATATCACTAATAATGTTGCAATAACAACTGTTAGCAGAAATGCACTATAGTTAACAGAACAACAACAACCACCAAAACCAAAACAGACCAAAAAAAAAAAATGCAAACCCTTCAAGTCTCCTTTTCCTTTACCTGTTCTTCTCCTCAAGTTCTTTGTTAGCTTTCCTTTTGAACTTGGGCAACAGTTGTTGAAGAAGATCCTTTACTGCATCTCGCTCCTTCACTGCTGTGCTTTCATTGGAGAAGTGAAAGTTGGTTGTGTCTCCTGCATGCAACACTAGCTGAAGCTGAATTTTAGCTTTACCTTCTGGACTGATTTTCTGGCCTAGATTACACAGAGAGTATCAATTAGCAACAGACAGTAAGCTTATACAAGAAACTCTCTCGAGTATTTGCTTATAAGCAGTTATCCTCATCACCCAATTAAGTACTATTTTCCTGTGTGTGAATTCCAGCCACAAAAGTGGAACAGTCTTCTCCTTACATAAGTTTAAACCCTGTCCCTTGTTCTCTCTAAAACACAAGACATGGACGTCAGTGCCTATTGCTTGGTATCCTTCAGCTACTGCTCAGAAGCCCCAATTCATCCTTGCATTCCCCACATCCTCCATGAGAAAACTGCTGCAAATCAGACTGTCATCACCTGGACACTTTAACCTGGTTCCAAGCCAGGCCGCTGCTGGAAGGTGACAACCTTGCTCCCCCTTTCCACTTCTTCCTGCTGCCTTTCTCGTACGAGCATTAGCGCTCGTTCAGCAAGCTGCACCAAGGAACTGGTTCATTGGAAAGTAACCCCCTTTTGTTTTTCCAGCTGGACCAGTTCCCACAGAAGAGAAGAGGTAAGAAAGCGGATGGTGGGTGGGGTGCAGCACGGCTGTTGACAGCAAAGGTAGGCTGGTTTCAAGTGGTGTGGTAAGCACGTTTAGCCACTCATACTCCCAAAGTCGAGCTCCAATGCCTCCAAGGTGCTATTACACCCTCATGACTCACAAGAAAAAACCAACTCCTGCTTCTTTTCTCGTAACCAGAGGGAGCAGAGGCCAGAACAACTACGTTTATGGGCTGTTGCGCTATACTGACTTCAGTGCAGCACTGCAAATGGCACTAACCTAACTCTGAATCTTACCCCTTTCTCGAGTGCAAGTGGGAGACAGGAACAAGATGTCACCACTAAATCATAATCTCTACTACAAATTTACAAATACACCCCCCCCCCCTTTTTTTAATTTTAGATGATAAACCCCAGAATCTTTCATCTAAGTTTCAAAGACTTCAATGCCTCTACATGTAAATACTTAAAATATAGGCAGCCTAAATGAGCTAATGAAGTATAATGAACTGAATGAAGTAAATTGCTAAATAAAACCTTCGGAGTTGGCTATTAGAGGTGAATGGAGCTTTAAAGCTCCTTATCACAGTCAAGAGCATATAAGTTCCGTTTCATCACACACTTTTGGTCATGCTGCAGTCCTTACATGTGACTTTAAACAGCAAAAATCACTAAACCTTTGCTATGTGATGCATCCAACTTTCTTTGAATTCCTCCTTTAGCATTACAGGACGTGGAATACGAGCACTAACTGGAGCCAGAAAGGCAGCATGCTATAGATATTTACTGTTCAGTTTTGACTTGCAAGTACTCTGCTACTGCAACAGCAAACACTTATTTGCAATGTTACCAATTAGGCCAAACTAGAGAAGTCAGCACTTCTGAAGCTATGCTGGATGAAAATAAAACAGCAAAGTTCATTTTATATGAGAACTGAAACAGCTTTAGATGGATAGTTTTAACAGATGCCATGCCAGTTAGTTTCTGTTGTGGACCCTGAAAATTCTGTACCCTCCTCCCACCCTTCCCTCCACAAGCATATGGCATAGATTATTTTTCAGTTCAATTCACCGCAGAAGATTATCAGATGTTAATAGTAAATGCAGCATAACTTAAACATTTGAAGACTACATAAGTTCTGCAGTAGCATCCTTAATTAACTGGTGATACTTCACCATGGTTCCGACCTCTGCTGCTACACAGAATAAACCAGTCAAAGTTCCAGACCATTGCAAGCTTCCCAACTTACCTCCTAATGTTTATGGCAAATAAGCTTTGGGCTGTATTTAAATGTTTTATTGCAGTATTGCTGCCTGAATCTGGAGCAGGAGAAGTGTTCACTTACATTTTATATCTGCATACATATGGCTGATGGTGAATCGATCTTTGCCTTCAGGTGCCCATGCTATCCTTTCAGCCATAAGGTAGAGAGCTCCATCCTGCTTCTTCTGACGCACCTTCTTTACAATCAGTAACACTTCTTCAGATGATGTTGCCATTGTGGCTATAAGGAGCTATTAGAAACATAGTTGAGCCAATTAGTATAATTATTTTTGTTGTAACCCTTTCACTACTCCTATCTATATCAAAGTACAATAACCCACCTTTACTTGGTAATGCTTACATCATTTTTGAAATATTCCAGAAAACATGCTGACCTCTGTCAGTTCAAACAGCAATTTATTTAAACAGAACACTGCCAGCTACTTAAATAATTAATCTAATTTTTTTTCTGATAGTGCTTTTTGTTCCAATAAAAGACCCACAAATCTTATATTTAAACTGATAATTAAATTTTCCTGTTTTAATGTTCCTTTACTGGTTTTTCAAGTTCAGAAGAATACTGAAGCTAAGCAATGAAAGAAATTCCAAATCTCCTCTGGCATTTGGCAGCAATTCCCTTCTTCAATGTGAATGGCAGATGTTAAGTCATTTCAGAAAAGGGAAGGATACAAGGTATGTGAAAAATCATGTATTTTCCTTTCTCTGTGCTGAAGGTAAAGTAGCCCAGTTACACTCCTGTTCTTATTGTGTGGGTCTTGCCCAAGGTTTGAACAAAGTCTTGTTCACTTGTTTCCACCTGGCCAGTTTCCTATCCCTTCGCCCCCAAAGTCTGAGCAACTAACGTTATACCTGCTTCAACACAATAGTAATTTTGTCACCAGTCTCACATCAACAAGCCTTTTGATACTTGCTGTGTTGTCCTCCCCAGCAGTCACCATCATTCCTCTCCGAGTTCACCCGACAGCCTTAAATTTCTCAAGAGCTGAAGGACATCGCAAGTATTGCTACTTTCTATTAACACAGGCGTACACCTATTGAAAATTTACATCTTTATGTTTGCTGTAAATACTTAGTCTGTCCAATTATTGTATTTTGTGCATTATAAACTTCACTCCTGATAGTTAAAATCCTGTTTTCAAGTGCCAATATGTATGTTTCATACGCTTTAGAATACCTGTAATATTTGCTGGGGCCTACATCAAACTTCAAACAGCAACCTGCATCAGCTCTCATACTACTAGTAGCTATTACAACTCTAAGCATTTAAGTTCTCATACTTTATTTCCCCCCCCCCTTTAAAAATAAGCAGAAGCAAGATAGGATATATTACTCTGACAGTCTGGACAGTAGCATAGCATTTACTTTGGCAGAAGTCTTACAATTTTCATAATGAGTTAAGGAAACTCCTAAATGGAAAGACTTAATGGCAAAAGGGCTCTGCACTTAAGCTCTGCTCCATCATTTTGGTCATGCAAAGCTTTGCCAAAGACTTGAGGGATGCTGAGCTGAACGCAGGGTTTCACAGCGGCACCACTGCAGCAGGCACTAGAACACACTGTGCCACGTCCGGAGCAGCCCCGCTAATACTTCTCTCAAAAAAACCCTGCATGGCAGGATTTCAGGGCTGTTTCCTACCATAATCCATTAGAGGCTCCCCAGCAGCATTATTTTCTTTCAGTGCTATTCACACTACCATTTTATGTGGAGCTTCCTGTTGCAGGTCTGTAGCCTCTCATCGGTACCTTATCCTTACTGGAAAAAGGCAGCTGGCTGCGGATGCTAACACACTACAAACCTTGACATATGAACGACTACAGATTTTTGACTTTTTTTCTCCCTTTGTTGCTTTACAGTCCTTTAAAATCACTGTTATCCAATGCTGTAGAAACAAAGCCACAGAATGCAAAAGAATTAAACCTGTACCAAACAGAAAGAAAAATGAAAGCTCATTCTGATGCAAGTTGCTTTGCTTTCCTACCCTGCCATTTCACCCACCTACAACCAGTCTTTCAACTATGGAAGAAAACTATCCACAGCTGGCAACTTCTCCTTTAGAGCTGCGGTGCTTCTAGCACAGTCCCCTGCAGTGTGCAATCCGTGAAGGCACAATTATCC
This sequence comes from Megaceryle maxima, assembly GCA_024605025.1. Taxonomy (NCBI): domain Eukaryota; kingdom Metazoa; phylum Chordata; class Aves; order Coraciiformes; family Cerylidae; genus Megaceryle; species Megaceryle maxima. The sequence continues at coordinate 64,614 of JANHGN010021100.1, forward strand.
CACATGTGGCTCATTCTACCTCCCAGGAGGGTGAACACACCAGCTCACTGTTGCTCTTATTTGTGTCATTGCTGTGCTTCCTTTTTCATGCAGTAATTGACAGTGGCAGTAGGATGATACAACTCACAAGCACAGTATTACCTAAAATGCAGAAAATCCTGAGCCGTCTTTTGACCAGTATGTCACAAAGACTAAAAAAAAAAAATTAATAATGAGGATGTGGGAGAGTTACTGTCTTTTGTTAATGAAAACAAGATGGCTTCTTGTTACAAGAAATACAGGAAAAATGCTAAAATAGAAATCTTGCTGGGCCGCTAGAAAAGCGTGAGGATGGTCTCCTACCGCCTGCTGAGGGGAAGGCTCCGTCCTCACTAAGCACCCACAGTATGCCAGTCATTTTCTTTTTTTTTTTTTTTTTTTTTTCTGGACGCTTAATGCTTACTATGCAGAAGAGTGAGAGCCATCAATGATCTATTCATGCCTGCCCAAACCTCATAACCTCTGCATTTAACAACTGAAGTTTCCAGGAATATGTACAGTGGATGATAACACGGCTGCTGAAAGGGGCAAGAACTGCAATCTGCCTCTGGACAAATTCTGTTATTTTACAGCATTAAGTGACAGTTGGAATCGGGAGTTTGTCAGCTGTGCATTCTCAAAAGCAGACCTTTCTCTGCTTTAAGTGTCTTTCAGAACAGGAAGGTCAGACAGTTTATTTTAAATTCTCCACCAGCAGAGTTTTTTGAAATGCTGGTTAATAGTGGATGGATCAATCAGTAGCCCTAACCCATAGGGTATGACTTGTCATCAAGCCTGGCTGGAGGATAATTTCAGCTGCAGTTTACATCTGGCCAGGTCTATCAGGATGCTTCAGTGTTAGCATAAAACAACAACAAAAATGGTCCTGTTTGATTATCCACCTATAACCCTTCCATTCCAAGCTCAGGGGGAGCCACCACAGCTTCTGGAGATACCACTGAATTCCAACAGCTGTCCTTCCTCTAATGCAACAATTCTTCCTAACCACTTCCAAAACCAAGTGGCTCTCTCCTCTGTGCCCTACAACAGCTACTCTGCACGGTCTCCAGTATCAGCATGTCACTCCCCTCTCTTCCCCTGTGGTTTTGTCAGGTTCTGAGCCAAAATATAAGAAATATTTACACATGAGTAATGCTAACTGGGTCAGGGTTGGTAGGAGCTGTCAGGCGAGCTCTGACAGATTGGATACAGGCCTTGCATGCTAACGGCCAAGACGGAACAGCAGTGGCATGGGCATGCAGCCCAGCGACCCCCAGGTGGGGCCGGGAGCTGGAGGAGCAGCCCCCCAAGGGGCAGCGGCAACCTGCCAGAGGAACACAGCTCAGCAGGACAAGGAGGGGGGTTGCAGCCGTTTGTCTCGGGCACCGGTAAGCACGATGGCGAGCTGGGTGAATCCACAGATCGCACCCCTAAGCCCGCCCCAAGGGTCACCCCGGCCTTCCTCCGCCATTCGCATCGCCCACGCTCTGCCAAGCGCATCTCCTGCGGTGGCACGGGCCCGGCGGGCTCTGCCGGGCTGCCGCGGTCCAGGAAGGCGCTGCGAGGACACCCCCTTTGTCTATCGCCCGAGACCAAACGCCCAGGTACAGCCCAGTGCCCCCAGCCGCGATGCCGCCGGCGCAGCGCTGCCATCTTCCCGCCGTCCTCCTCCCCCGGGGGCGGGGAGGGCACAAACGGGCAGCTGCCGCCGCGCCCCTCGACCCCTTGCCTCAGGGCAGCCCCGGCCCCGCCAGGACGCCACCGCCGGGAGCGGGCAGGGAGGAAGCCCGGAAGGCTCAAGGCCGTCGCGGCTCCGCCGCAGCGCGCCCCCCAAAGCTGCCGTGGCACTGGGCCCGCCGCAGTGCTCCCCGGCAGGCGCTGCCCCGCCGCACCCGAGGAGGGCACCGCCGGGGCCGGGTCAGTTCAGCCGGGAGGCGGATCGGTTCCCCCCCGCACCCACAGGCGAAGTGGCCGGTGCCGCCGTCCCCCCCGCCCCGGCGAGCTCCTTACCGTGAGTGCGGTGGCGCAGACCTGCTCCGGGCCGGCGGGCGGGCTGCTGCCGGCAGAAGGGGCCCGGGGCGGGAGTGGGCGCTACGGGGGTCGGGCCGCCGCCGGGGCCATGGGGCGGGTAGGAGCGGGCACGTGACCGGAACAAGCCGCGGGACGCCGGGAGGGCGGGGGGAGGACGAAGCCCTCCTCACGTGACAGGGGAACAAGCAGACGCGGAGCGTCCCCTGCGGTCACGTGACGCGGGCCGACTCCCTCCCCGCCCCCCCTCCGCGCTCACGTGACGGCCCCTCCCCCGTCGCCATGACGGTGGCGGGCGGAGGGGGGAGTGACGGGGCGATAAACGGCGCCGCCGCCCCCTCCCGCGTTGCTGCGCCCAGCCATCCCCCTCGGCCCCCGGTGTCACCCAGTACCACGGTGCGCGGGCCCCGCTCGTCCCCCGCCATCGGCGCCGGCGGCCTAGCTGCTCCGCTCCCAGGTCGGCGGCGCCACCACCGCGCTGCGGGGGAGGGGCCTCCCCTCGGCAACGGCCCGCGGCGGGAGGGGGGGTGCCGCGCGTCAGCGTCACGTGGCTAGCGCAGGCGGGCGCGCGTGATGCAGCTTCCTGTTGGACCGGCGCGCTCGGCGTGACGCAGCATGTAGCGGCCGCGGATCACGCGCTGGGCTGTTTGTGGGCGGTGCCGCGAGGCGGCGGCCGTTGGTGTGAGGGGGGCCCGCGAGACCTGGGTAGGGGCTGGCGGGCAGCGCGCGAGTAAGGCGTCTGCTTGGCGGGACGGCTCCCTGGGTCGCGACCACCCCGGCGGGGCGGTGCTCTTGCCCCCTGGCAGTTACCGGGAGGTGCCGACCTGTGTCTGGGAGGAGAGGCCAGCTCGGCTTCGGCGAGTCGCCGCCGCCGGCCCCGTGACTTCTTGCGTCCTGGTTCCTGTCTGGCGGCCCCTCCTGGCTGTCAGCTCTTGCTTCTCTGCTGCTGTTTTCTGAGCGCTGCTGTGGGAGAAGCGTCTGTTCCCTGGTACAGGTGGCCCGCAGGGTTCGATCTGCGGGGTGCGGCGGGGCCAGCGGCGGTCCCGGCCCGCCTGCTTCCCGCTGCCTCTGAAAGTGCTGCGGGCTCTCCTCAGCTCTGCCGCGCTCGGCTTTGCTCCGCGGATCTGAGGGAAGTCGGAGGGTTCGGGAGTGCCCTCGCAAGCTGGGGGCTGCGAGCGGGCAGTGTGTGCTGCGCGGTGTGTCGGAGGCCGAAGGCGGCTGCTGGTTTCCGAGACCAGAATTCTGAGGGAGGCTTTAAAATGTCTGGCCGGCTTTGTTTGATGGAGGTTATCTGCGGCCTTCTTTACGAGACGGGGTAAAACAGGCACTACCGTGTCTTTCTGGGCCCCATCTTCTAAGCCAGAACAGAACAGTCCTTCAGTCATCAGAGACAGTCTAGTCTTTATCTTTGGGGTGAGGTCGTTCTTGTAATATAAGATTTTTAAGAATTTTGAAGAAATAATTTTCTGTCTGGCTAAATGTGTATCTTCCCTTTTTCTGCTGCCTGGTGAGAGTAAGTGCTTGCTTTTCTTCTACGGAAATGGAAAGCTTCACACGAGTGTTTCTTGGAGGGAATTATTTAATTTATTGGATTGCAGCCTAAAGCATTAGAAATTCAGAGGCTGGAGTAAGAAGCCTAGCGTGTTAGCCTTTAGTTTAGGCAACATACAAATCTAAACTTTAAAAATTCCCCAGTAAGGTGTTCTTTTAAAGTATGTGCTGTTTAGGAAAAATATATGACCTCGCAGCTTCATTAAGTAATTCTTCACTTTCACTTGTTATCTTGTATGCTGGAAAGGAGGTGCTAGGGAAAGCCCAGTTTATACGTCTTTATAATTGTATTAAAAATGCACAAGTGTAGGTAACTTGAAATTTGGTATCAGTTGAGGATAATACTCCTTAACTTTAGTTTTGAGAGAGAAGGCGCTGTAGGTATGAACTGCCACTGCTAAACGTTTTCCTTGAGAAAATAAGTTTCAAAGCAAAAATGCGTGTTGTGGGGGGATGTGCAGTTTGCCATAGAACATGACCTTTTCCATAGGAGACAGAACTTGTTTCACAGGTTGATGAAAATGCGCCATATAGGTACAATTTAAGTGTTTCTATGGCTGGTATCTGATAGGTTAAGCTTTCTGAAATAAGCATTAATAATACTTCCTGTAAATGAAGCTGGGGTCTGACTTTGTAGCCTTTGGGCCTTTTTGGCAACTGGGAGCCTGATGCTGTTTGAGTGGGAATTATTCAGTGTTTCTTGAAGCACAGAAAAACAGATGTAATAATAAAAAGTGAACTAATTAAGAACTCGCTTTATTTTTGGCAGGTGAGAGCTGAAGCTGTAATGCACCCATGAGTGAGCAGTGCTAGTCGTGTACATCAATGGCCTCGGTGCCAATAATTCCAGACTCTTACAACCATGTGCTGGCAGAGTTTGAATGTTTGGATCCGCTACTTTCTGCACTCAGGCTGGATTCTAGTCGTCTGAAGGTGAGTTTGCGGTGTTTGGTTTGGGGGATTTTGTTTTTAAATTCAAATAACGACCTTATTTGGTTTATTATGTAATTAATCCACAGGATTCTTCTTGTTCTTTTTGGGGTGCGTGCATGTGTGGGGGGAATGCCTTGAGAAGTAGTGGTGAAGGCAAAGGATCCTGTTACTCTGTGTGTGTGTTTTAATGCATTTGCGGGGTAAATAATACAGCCTTATGCGATTGCTGTTACCCAGTTTGCTCCAGTCACAGAGTGTGCTATTGTGGGATCTTGGGCAATCGTGCTGCCAGTGTTTCAGGACTGGTACACGCAAGTGGAAAACAACAGAGCCTTTAAAAAATAGTATAATAATGCGGGGAAAAAAGATACTGTTACTAGTACTGAGTAGCAGCTGTACTGAGCATTCTGATTTTTATTTCCTCAGTGCACTTGTGTAGATGTGTCGAGGAGATGGCTTGCGCTGGGCAGTTCAGGAGGAGGACTGAACCTCATACAGAAAGATGGCTGGAAGCAAAGACTTTTTCTCACTCATAAGGTAGGGGTAAAGAATTTTGTGCAGAAATTTCAAGGTAAAATGGGACTGGGAAAGAGACGTTGTTTTATCATCATTTTTGTTTTGAGTCAAACAGGCATTTTCAACTTGCTCTATTGTCCAAATAAGGTGAAGATTTGGGCTGCTCTGTTTAAAACAAGGTTGGGGTACAGGAGTGTATCCCCAGTGTGTGGTGTGATAGATTTCATAAGGCATGGAAGAAATTGCTTGAAAGAGTCAGACCTTTGTTTTTCAAATTCTTACTTTTAACAGCAGCAACAAAATCCCCAAAATATTTAAGACTGCGAAGATAACTTTGAATATGAAACCAGAGCAGCTGATGTGTACCAATGTCTGGATCTCCAAACTATGAACTGCCCGGATAAGCAAAGCAAAGATAGGCTGGCTTGCTCTTGCTGAAAGAGGCCATGGGGCAGGGATTGCTGTTTCTCCAGCCAGATGCTATTTCTTGGGAGCCACTGCTGCTCCCACCATAACATTCACGCAGCCGTTCTTTTAAGGTTGGGAACATCTTGCTTAGTTCTGGGAAAATGCCTCCTATAGGTGAAAGGACAGGACGCAGATTTCTGTGTCTTCTAAATCAGAGAATGGACTCCCATATTTTCTCTTGATGTTGTGTTGATGTCAGCTGCATGTTTTTAAAGGAAGCCTGGTGTTTGCAAACAGAACCCAAACAAAAAAAGAAAAAAACCAAAACCACATCCCAACAAAGCAATGTCAGCTGTTGACATGAATCTGGTTTATGTCTTAAAGACAGAAGTTGCTTAGTGGTAAAGGCAGTGCAAGAACAACTTTTACCTGCACTTGCTTCTGTGCTTGCTCTCAGGAAGGTGCCATTTCCCAGGTTGCCTGTTGTTTGCATGATGAAGACTATGTTGCTGTTGCCACCAGGTGAGTGATGCATTCACAAAGCTCAATGCTGGATAAATATTTTTAAGCAGCTTCGAAGTTTCAGACTTGGACATCTGCTGAGAACTTGGTGGGGGGCTGTGAATTAACTGACAGAGGCCCCTATAGAATAATTCTCTGCACAGACAGTTTACTGAACTTTTTTTTTTTTTTGGAATAATTGTTCCAGAATAAGTATTATTCCTGTAACGGAACATCTGCAGGAGAGCTAACACATGTGAAGTGATGATGATAAATGTCTCTCTGAGACCTTTCAGCATCAAAAGAAGTATCTTCATTAACATGGCAGAGTGAGATTGGTAGTTAATACCACTTACATTGTTTTAAATACATTTAAATGCGTGTAGTAAATGCTTTGTTTTCTGTTTATTTGTAATATTGCATGTTTATCACTGGTAAAACACAAGAAGACTTATTCTCAAATTGTATTTTGTATTTTAATTGTTGTAGTCAAGGGCTTGTAGTAGTCTGGGAGCTGAATCAGGAACGTCGTGGGAAGCCGGAACGGATTTATGTTTCCTCTGAGCATAAGGGCAGGAAAGTAACAGCTCTGTGTTGGGATACAGCTGCCCTTCGTGTTTTTGTAGGAGATCATGTGGGAAAGGTGTCAGCCATCAAGATTAACACATCAAAACAAGGCAAGGTAAAATGTAACATACTTTGTTTGGGATGAAGAGATTCACAGGGGATGATGCATGTCAGCTCATGAAGTTCTGGTAGCTTTGACTGTTGGGATGAAGTCTGCTGAGACAACAATAGAAATCCTAGCCTGTGAATTTCCCCCACCTCCTCTTTTAGCTATTTTAGTAAAGCAACATAAAATCGCTTTTGAATGTGTAGACTTAAGCTTGCTGAGTGTCTTCCTTGTGGAATTTACAAGCATCCAAAGCCATGGTCTTGGTGTTTCAGAGCCTGTTGGACCCCTTGGACTCCAGCTACAGGTTCAGCTATGTGTTTTAGCCCTCAGCTCAGCTGTTGGGCTGACAGAGCAATTCCAGACTCTGATTTTGCTTGGCTCTGTCTGGATACTCTTGTTCTTAAAGATGTGGATTAGTTACAGTAAATGGTAGCAGGCGTTGAGCTTGAATCCATTACATTTTGTGCAGAGGGCTGCACCTTGATGATATCAATGTGATTTCCAGCCCTTGAGTGTTCTTTTAAGCTCTATCGTTACTAGGTCCTTTTCTTTCCTCTTTAATTGGTAAGAAAGAGCATGATGTGAAAATGAGTGTGTTCCTTCAGGTTCTTTCTAGCACTAGTGAAAGGTTTTGATGGAAATTTGACTTAAAAGTAGCAAGACTGATGCATTTAAAGAAAAAGCAAAAAATTCAACTATTGAAAGAGGAAAAAGGAGGGGAGAGAAGGGCCATGGAATATGTCTGCTCATGCCTGTTAAAGGAATGGGATGGTTGAATCTCATGTGATGCACTTTGTCACATTCCTAACAAAGAAATCTGTTCTAAGTTACCAAAAATGTTGACTGCTAGAAAACTTGAGTGTAGTTCCCAGAAGTTTCTTAGGAATAAAAACTCTGTGACTTTGTTCTGCCACCCATGAAAACTGAGACACTTGTGTAATAATGTTTGGTTAATTTGCTGCAGGGTAATAAGTTGAGTTTATGCAAACCACCTAAATCTGATGGAAGGTTTGTTTAGGGGGATGATTTTTTTTTTTTTTTTGTATCAAGTATTCCCTTGGCTCTGTCTCCATAAAACTCTTGACTGGCTTAAAGTACCCAAGGGGAGAATTGAAGGAAATGACAAAAGCACAAAGCTTACAAAAGGAAGAATGAAAACTATTAAAGAAATGTTGAGATACTACAGGGATATGACTTATTTTTTCCTTCTTAAACCTTTAACAGTGGATTTGGGAAAAGGAGGATTTAAACGTTTAAGCTTTTAAGCATTGAAGCTTAGGAGAGAGCAGAAAGGAACTGCTCTGTTTTATGCTGTGTGTTTGTAATGAGTGTGAGTCTTCTCTGAATTTTGCAATTTTAACTTAGTGAAACAGTCTTTACTTTGAACTGAGGACCTATATGTTGGTTTGTTTTGTTTTTTTTTCTTCTTGTTTTCTTTCTAACTGTAGGCTGCTGCAACTTTTGTGATGTTTCCTGTTCAGATTATAACCACTGTAGATTCTCGGGTTGTTCAGCTTGATTATTTGGATGGAAGACTACTTATCTCTTCACTTACACGCACTTACTTGTGTGATACTGAAAGGCAAGTTATATTTCACTTGTAAATTACTGTATTTTGCAGAATCACACAGTTTCTGAAGTGACCTCTGGAGATCATCTAGTCCAATTATCCTGCTCAAAGCAGAGTTGGGTAGAGCAGATTGTGCAGGACAGTGTCCAGATAGCAGAGGCAGTGTCAAAAGCCTTACTGAAATAAAGACAATATCCATTGCTCTTAAAGAAAAATACAAAATTAAGTAGAGATTTTTTTTTTTTTAATTAATGCTGTCTTAACAAGTATGGATTTTTTCTGCTAGAGAGAAGTTCTGGAAAATTGGTAATAAAGAGAGAGATGGAGAATTTGGAGCATGTTTCTTCCCTGCTGGAAAAAACAGTGGGAATCAGCAGCCGTTAATATATTGTGCTCGACCTGGTTCAAGAATGTGGGAGGTGAACTTTGACGGGGAAGTGCAAAGCACACATCAGTTCAAGCAGCTGCTCTCAGCACCGCCACTCCCTGTTGTTACTCTCAGGTAGAAACATGAGTATTACTGGTGATGAAATGGGTTGGGAATTCTAGACTAGCTGTAAAGAATTGCATTAATGCTGAGAAGATTAAATAAACTCCCTGTGCAGTCAGATGTTAATGTCTTCTTAATACATTCTCGTCTAATAACAAAAGCCAGTAGTTGAGTTTTCAAAAATGCTAAACCCTTGGTTCTGCAGGTATGTCTGTGTGACTGTCACAATGAATGCTGATGTCATAAGACTGTGTTTAAGCCAGCTTTGTATTTACAGAATTTAGAATATTAAGAAGTGATATTACTGTAGTTACGCTTGTAACAGATAATAATTTCACTTTACAGGCTGGATCCTCATTATGTTACTTCCAGCTACTCTCCACAATCTCTATCTTTCCCCAAGCTACTGTATTTGACGTGAGTATTTGTTGGTGTAGCTTCCTGTTGGTAAAGTAGCCTTAAAAATAAGAAAGTTGTATATTCTCCTAATTTATATTACCAACTTCATTTCTTTGCATAAGAACTTTCTGACCATCGTGCTAAACAGCCGTCTCTCTACTTGCTTGCTGTACTTGAGCCAATGTCATCCCTGTGTATTTTACAGTGACTACCATGATTAACTGTTGCACCATTAATGTCTGCTTTGCTTGCAGTGAGCATTATGTGATGACTTGGACAGAAAGAGGCATTTATATTTTCCTTCCACAAAGTGTTCAAGTCTTACTCTGGAGTGAAATAAAAGGTAAACTTTAAGAATCTTTGATTTGTAATTTTGTCTGTTACGTTTGTCACTTTGGAAGTCCTTGCCTGTCGTGGAGCCTTTTCAACCTCGGTTTCTGCAGCTGGATTGCAGATCATTGGTCAGAAAAGTTTTCCCTTGTTATCTGTCAGGTATATTCCTGAATATTAACCTTCTCGTTGACGACTCCGGCCAGTTTCTCCCTCCACACTTTTGAAAACATGCTTGGCAAACAAAACATGGTGTAGAGCAAATACTAAAATACAATAATCAAATAGCGAGAGGTAATACCTGCAGTATTAGTGAGGTGAAACCTCCACTATCCTTTCCTCATTTCTGTTGATTTGGGTTTATTAGCAGGTGTACTGTGAAGAACAATTTGGCTGCTGAAAGCTTAACCTGGGTTGTGGTTTGTTGTTGGTGGTCGTTGTTTGTCTGGTTGTTTTTTCTACTAACACCTGTCTGAATTGGAGCCAGGGAATATACCTATTTGGCAAATGAATGAAGCCTCATAAATGATTTTTTGCATGCAGTTATAGCCATAGTCTTGGGATGGTTCATCACTGTCAGTCAGTGACTTCTCTTCCCCCCTTCTGGTGTTAAGTTTTGCATGCCTTTGTCGTGGAGTGTTTGCATGTAGCGTAACTATTTCACTTGAATGCTGCCAAAAGGTCTAAGTGTTTTTCTACTGGCAGGTTTTCCTTTTGTTTTAAAGCTAACAATGATGCATTTCTCATCAGTCTTTTGTTTTTCATCCCACTTCAGAGGAAAAGGGAATCTTTCAGTAACTTTAGTGTACTTTTCAAATGCTTTCTAGAAATGCAACTCTGGAAAGTTTTGATACCTGAGCTGTGCTTTGTAGTTTTTAGATGCTGGTTTAGCGCTCTTCTGTATTGGTGTATGTCTGGCTTTTGCACACATTTGCGGTCAGATGGGGAAATATGTCTTCACCTTCTCTTAGTCAACATTCCTTTCTGTTTCTAATTACTTCATCCCTTTAGATATTTCTATGCATCTGGTTTTGCAGATATTCAGGATATTGCAGTTTACAAAAGTGAGTTGTTCTGTCTGCATACAAATGGAAAAGTTGTGCACCTCTCACTTCTGCTGGCAGACCGCTGCGTAGAGCGTCTGATAAGAAGAGGGTTCTGGACCCTTGCTGCCAGGGTCTGTTGTCTCTTCCAAAATTCAATTATTTCTTTCCGAGTAAGTAAATACCTACTTGTAAATGTGCAGTGTAACTTCAGTCAGTTTCCTGTCCTCCTTTTCCATTAAGTTCCGTAGGCTTCTGAGATTCATATATTGGATTTTCTAAAAAGTCTTCTAAATATCATACTTTGAGGATTAGAATTAGCCTGAATATATGGTACCTTTTGCTTTCTACATGTACATTAGAAACAATAACGCTTCTGTGTCGCGGTACTTCTAGGCAAGAAAAAATTTGCCTCTAGACAAGCTGGAGCACTTGAAGTCTCAGCTGGATGCCTCAACCCAACAAGATCTCATTACACAACTGGAAGAACTAATTTCGAAGTTGGAACCACTAGATTCTGCGTGCAGCAGTAGGAGGAGCAGTATTTCATCTCATGTACGTTTATTACTAGTGCCAGAAATGATACCTGCAGATTCTAATCTTTATGGCTTAAAATCACCTCATTGCTCACTTTGAAGATGATGTTTCGTTTTTACCTGTGTACTGAAGCTGATAATGCGACTTTCTCAAAATAGGCCAGGTAGAGAGGAATGAGATGCTACTGCTTGCATTCTTTAAGCTCTTGGACCTCTGCCTTTTTTCCATATTTTGTGGTTAATGGTCAAGATGTGGATGAAGATTGATACAAAAAAGTCTTTCTCCACAGCTGAGTGTAGTGTCTTAACATGCTTCAGTAAAGGTCATCTTGATTGTCACTGTAGTTCTATGTGGTGAAAACAATGTCTGAATGCTCATAACTATCCTAGCTCTAATAAAAATATTCTCTCGCTCTGTGAAGCTTAAACAGAAAGTTGTAAGGAAAAAAATTCTAAGCATATTTAGCACATTTCTAATACTCTTTTACACGTAGAGCTGCTTAGTGTTTTCTTGGCTTCCCAGCAGCTTTTCAAGAAAGGGGAAGTATTCCATAGTTAATACACTACCAGCTGCTGTTTTCACCCTAACAAAGTCTAAAAATTAAAGTTTAAAAACCAAGTTATGTAAATTCCATCTTGATGTGATAGCCTAGTTTGGATTTTTCTTCATCAAATGGGAAAGTAAACTACATAGACTGACCATGAGCAAAGGAATGTACCTGTGTCCTGGAACTCAGCAGTTCTGCAGGGTCTGGAACTGTGCTAGCTGGGTGTGGCAAACCAGGAAAAGGAATATGGACTCTTGGGTACACAGGTACTAGGGGGTGAAGTGACAGTCTCTGATGCAGGACTAAAGCAGAGATGGTTTTTGTCTTGTACTAAGTACACCTGTTGTTCCGCCGGCTGCTTTCCTAAAAGCAGTGGCAGTGTACACATCTTTAACCAGGCTTCACCCTTACTGGCATCTGTGTACTTTTCCATTCTGGGTATGTCAGAAATAGACCATTATATAGGGTTTTTCCAGACATGGAATCATGAAGTGCTGTGAGGTTATTTGCGTGAATGTGGCTGTTTTGAGTCCATTGCAGGAAGTTTAACAAGGAAGTAGAATTCACCCACTCTTGTCTAACAGGAAAGCTTCAGTGTCCTGGACTCCGGAATATATCGTGTTATCAGTCGAAGAGGCAGTCAGTCAGATGAAGATTCATGTTCTCTCCACAGTCAAACGTTCTCAGAAGATGAGAGGCTTAAAGAGTTTCCTGCACACCAGGAAGATGAGCCAGTAGAACTTGGTAATATTTCTTAATGAAAATAAGTTATTCAAATGACATTTTTATTTATTCTACAAGAATTCAGTTGGTTTGCCTCTGTGCTCTTATTTTCTACTATCAAGCTATCCGTGATTAGATCTTCTAATTTGATCAATGGGAGCACAGTCAGACTTCTTGACACATTGGGGTGAAATGCTGGCTCCACAGAAATCTGACCTTAAAAGCAAACAAAATGCAGAGAAACAAAGCAAAAGACCCAGAGGGCTTTTACCAAGCTAGGTCCCCCCTCAGATACTTCACTGCCCCCCCCCCCCCCGCCCTGTTCTCTTTGTCCAATTCAGTATGAATTCTAAGATTCCCTCAGCTGACTATGCCAATGTTATTTGAGCTTCAGATGATATTTGTTTGCTCCCACTACCTGCCCAGTAGTTTTTGTTCCAGGAGAGAATTTCATAGTTGTGGCTCTGGCTTTATATTTCTTCAGGGAAAAGAGTAGACTTAGAATAAGTGTTCTTAACTTTCTTGCAGCGTTTAATTTGTACAGGAGATTGTCTCTTACATGTGTATACATTAGCATATGGATGATAGAATTGTTAATAAGTAATATTTAGACCATCCAGGGAACTTTTTTTATTTCCTAACAAATACATGCCCCTGGACAAAAGCTGGAGTGTGACAGTAATAGGCCTTGTTCTCTGGTTGGGATTGGGAGGGGATGCGGGAACCTGAGTTGATGGAGCTGGCTTAGTTCCAGGTATGGTAGAAAGGCTTTCCAATAAAAAGGCTGCTTTTCAGCTTTTGCAGAGAGTAGGAGTTGAGGATGGGGAGAATTTGGATGCTTTTCTGTGGGAAAACCACAGTGAGAAGGAAGAGAATAGAAACTAGTATTTACTCCCCTGCTTGTCACTAGTGTTGTCCTGCTGACTAAGCTCCAAGCTGTTTGTAGCACTTACATTTACATGTGCCTCTTTACCTACATCACTGTTTAAAAAAAAGGTGAGAACGTGGAATGAAGCCTGTCATTTCTGATATTAAAACACTGAAATGAAGGGACATAGTTTTTGAATATTGGATGATAAAACGGTTCTGTCTGCTCAAGAAGAGACAACAAATTTGCTGATTATTTCAAAGCAGAGAAGTTGTAGATGCTTTTTGAAGCACGTGTACTTAATTTGGTATTTAGAGAAATGGCCCTAGTGTTTCCCTGCTCACATTTATGTAAGATGACGTAAGTTTTTAAGTTTCTAATCTGTGTGATGAACAAAAGCTGCTTTATTTACAGGCAATCATAAAATCTGTTGTGACCTTTAGGCACTACCTGGAGAGAGACTGTGGATTCCGATGGTAGAATTTCTGTAACAGCACATCTTTTTCTCTTAACAGTGCAGAGTGATGACTGTTGCAAAATGCAGTGTTATCCTTACTTAAAAGGATATGGCTTTTTTTTCTTATTTACACCACTTACAAATACAATGTGCATTTGTACCAGTAAATGATTAATCAAAACACATTCTAGATACTGTTAGGGATGTAGGAATGAAAAGGAAATAGCGATTCTATATTTCTTGTGATTCTTATCAAAATCCAGAGAGCTATGGGCTCAATTATATTTTTAAGTCCATTCAAATACAAGGGTGATTTATGCATTAACCATACCTTGTGGGTGTCTGTGTTCATGTGTGATTTAGGTTTTAGGAAGCCATGCATTGTGAATTGAAGTATGTCATAATATTTCATTTTCCCAGATGTTTAAATAACTGTAAATGGATTAAATCAAGGTTTTGTCCCCTAAATGGACTGTAAGTCTGCTTTTAGAAGGTAGCTTCTATACAGTTGTGCATCATCATTTGCTTTGTTACACAGCCAAGAGACTATTAACAAAGCAGACCTACTGGGTTCAAAGTAAGTAATACAATGGCCCTTGAAACCAGGTAGTGCTTTTCTGTCTCCCCACATTCTGGAATATTAAGTAGGGAAATACTGTTCCATTTTTTGCCAGGCCACTGTTTCATGACTCTTTATTTCAATTCCATTTGTTAGACAACGTATCTCATGCATCTGTGACGGTTGAGGCTGACCGGAATGAGACATTTCTCCCATTCAGTATTCCTTTGTCATTTCGTTCCCCATCTCCTCTCGTCTCTCTCCAAGCTGTCAAAGAAAGGTAAAACTTGCAGCAGGCTCACTCATCCATTACATCTTTCCCTTTTCTGTCCCTTGAATTTGTAGCATTTGCTGGTTTAGTTCATGCTCTGTTTTGCAAATATCTGAACTGAAACAGGAGTGATGTGGTCAAGGTTGCTTTGAAATCTTCCATATTTGATTTTAAGGAAGATACCAATAGCTACTGCTAACCTCAGTGGAGCCAAGATTTCAACCTCAGTTTTTAAATAGCTAAAAATGTTTAAATGTCTTAAGAGTGTTTAAGATTACCCTGTAAACTGTGGTTGTGGTTTGTATTCAAAGCATACTTACTGAGTATTGTTTTGGCATTTGGCACTTTTGGTACTCAGATGAGTGAGTGAAGGCTTCCTGCGTTTCCTGGGGACAAACATCACAATATTTAAAGCAAGCTAGATCTTGCTAAAGCACCCTTTCCATCTCCCTACACACACCTTTCAGTGAAGCTCATCAATTCCCCCAGTGTTTCTGGAATGATGGTGGCTTATACCTGGTGCACAGAAATATCCCAGTGTCTGTTTTATGCAGAAATCAAATTGCTATTTTAAAACTCGCTTTAAAAAAATAGGGAGACACAAATGTAAAGGAGATTACGTTAAAATACATAACTTTAAAATTTGAAAAATAAAAAAATCTGTATATTAGTTTCATAGCTAAAATGTTGCTGGCTCATAAAGATGGTCTGAAAAAGTTTCATATTCCTCCCTTGATCACTTGGGTATGTAAAATGTGTCCTGCAAAATAAACAAACGGTAGCTGATAGCAGTAGTGTGAGGATCTCAGAATAACCTTCAGAAGTATATGCAATGTTTTGAATTCTTTCTAAACCATATTCTATGGCAAGCAAGTAAAAGGGTTGCTTGCTGGTTTTTGTTTTTTTGTGTGTGTGGTGTTTGGTGTTGTGTTGTGTGTGTTTGTTTGTTTGTGGTGGTGGTTGGTTTTTTTTTTTTTTTTTTTTTTCTCTCCCTCCCCCCGCCCCCCCGATGCTTTTAAACTAGTTCATGGCCACAAAGCAAGAAGCTGAATTTTCTGGTCACATGATGACAGTTCTCTTCATAGCAGTGGTATAAATAATGTGGGTTTAGTATGTTCTCTGGGCTTACTCTTGAATAAAATACCTGAAAGGTTTGGGATTGATGTTGAAAGGAACATTATTTATTTATTTTGTGAGCTTTGTAATCTGAAGAGTTAATTTGGAGTTTTGTAAAACTGTTTCTTACCACCAAGAGGGACATAATTTCCTAATGATGATACATCATGATCTGTAGACAAATAAGTGTCAAATCTAAGCGCTAACATTAGTATGTGATCCTGTTTCTCCAGCAGCAAAAAAACAAGTCTTAAATAATTCAGGTTTCTATTCTGTGCTGAAAGTATGGCCCATGACTGAAGTCTGAATTTTGAGCAGCTTCTTAGTGAGTTTTGTTCCTGTTGGTTGTTGCTGCTCTTGTTCTTCTCGCAAGAGTTCTTCAGATTGTAAAGTTTCCTGAAGTCACAGTGTGAATGCGAATAAAGTGCTTAATTTATTTGGTTTTGAACTTCCAATTTTAAATGTTTGAATTTTTGACTCGTAGTGTTTCCAGCTTTGTACGCAAAACTACTGAAAAGATTGAGAAGATTGGCACACTTCATATAAGTCCTGATACTAGAGGAAGGCAAGAAGCAAGGGATGAGGAGCAGCTGCAGGAGCTGAATGTTAATCTGATAGCATCTTCCCAGGAAGAGAAAGAGTGAGTGCAAATAATTTACTATTTTTGGCTGACTTTCATTTAATGGCACAATGCTGATTTTTATTCAGTACCTGCAGAAGTGCACTGTGGAGTAGAAGCTGTTATAGAAGGCCACAAAAAATAGTATTGGTTGTTCTTCATGCCCAATTAATCAATAATTTCTGTTGAGCTGTTCCTTCCTTCTTTAGAAACAAAACCTTTAAAATTTTTAAAATAAAATAATAAATGTTATTTCCTACAAATTTGAGGAATTTCATGGGGAAATGCTCACTTAACATATTCATTTCAGTCTTAAGTATTATCTTTAATATTTTTTTCTAGGTTAGAACCACAGAGCTGCCAGCTTCCAGAGGAGGACCATCTAAGAGATCTCAAGGCTGCAACAGCAGAAGCTATGTAAGCAGGAAGCTTTTTCGTGTATATTGGGATATGCTAGAGAAGCAATTTTTTGGTTGGTTTGGTTATTTTTTTTTTTTTTTAAACATTACATACATGCAAGAGTAATGCTCTAAACATGTTAACATGATCTGAGGAGATCTAATTTGGTTAATGACTTGTTTCCCTCATTTAAAATGAAGCAAGTCCCACTGAAAGCTTATTTAAGTACTGTGGCATTATCCTTCTGTCCTAACTACAAGCATAGTTTGGATGGGGGATAAACCAGGAAAAAAATACAAACTAAACCTATTTAACAAACAAATCCATTCTGAAAGAAATCTTGGGGAACTCAGAATGTGCTAGTATCAAATGTACACCGTGTAAGTAGCCTAAATTCTAGTCGATGCACTCAAAACCACAAACCCCAGCTGAGCGTAAGTGAAGTTTATATGTTGATGTACACAAAACATATATACTTCACTTGTGACATCTTATAACTGTTAAGCAACTTAACAAACTTCCTTCTGCTGCAGAGCCAAACTCCAGGATCCCCTGGTTTTGTTAGAACCCCAGTGTTTGAGAAAGGTTTTGCAGGAATGGCTTGTCTATCTAGAAGAAAAGTTTGTCGGCAAAAAGCATTCTGCTTCCTCTGGTAAGAAAAGCAAGACTGTGTGTGCTGAAGACCTGAGAACAGTCCTGGAGGAAAATCTACAATTGAATCCATCTGATGGAGACCTGGTAGGCAAAGAACAGAGTAGTACCTTGGAAGACTGCTCTGAAAAGGAAAATCCTGATGAAACCTGTGTAAGCAAAACCCTCTGTGAAAATAGTGCTGTTATGAAGGGAACTTTGGACTGCAGCTTTCAAGTTTCTCCTCCATGTGTCATAGAGCCAGATGTTCAGAAAGATCTCGTGGAGTTGACAACCCTGTGTTTTGAGCTGTGTGTATTTTCTTGTGGAAGCGGTGATGCTGAGGAAGGCTTTGATGGAAGTCTGCCACTAGCAGCTTCCTGGACCTTGGCTTGTAGGTTTATGCGAAGCTACTTCTTTCTTTTGGATTTAAAGAGACTAAAGCAGTGTATTATAACCATGTATGCAACCAGTCCTAACGTATGGGAAACCTACATTGCAGGATTGAAAGGTAACTTATGCAAGTTTTATCACTAGTAAACTGAAAGAAAAACTGTTTGGAAGAGAAAATAACTTGAAGATGGTCCCACTAGCGTCTGCAAATTTTCCTTCTGCAGATGTAGTGTGGGAAGGGGTGGATGGTTTCTGTGGGGGAGTTTTCATTCTGGTTTTGAGTTGTTTAGTTGGTTGTTTTTCCCCCAGAGGCTAATTTAGAAAGAACTGCTGACTCCTTGGAGAGACTGTTCCTCCCCTTCCCCCACTTTGTAATTCTGAACCTCTTAATTTATATCGAGCTTGCTGATTGAACACAGTAGTGATTACAGACCAGATCTATTTAGAAAAGAAATATATGTGCTTTCAAGAGCAAAAACATCTTAGTTGGAAGCATATGTCTATAGAAACAATGCAGAAGTTAGTGGAAGGGCTTCAGTGTTTACACTGAAAATGGAAGATGAGAGAGAAAAACGATGGGAGTAGACGGTTCCATAGAAACAAATGGCTTGTGATCTCTTCAGACTTCCTTTTTCCACAGAAATCCTTTGTGATCTTTTTGATGTCTCTGTAGCCATCTTGAACCAAAACTTCCTGATTGCATTGGAAAACAGAACTTCATCTGTTCTCTGCATTCAGCTTCTGCTTTATATATTTCTTTTAAGAATTAATTAAAGTCTTAGCATTGATTTAGTGCCAACTGAGCAGTCAAACAACGCAGTCTTGCTTTGAGGGTCCTGGCATATTTGGGTTTCTGGGAATCTGTTCACTATTTGGATTCTGAGGGCATTAGAAGTAAGTGTGATGTATGTGTTCCCAGTTTGTCTGCAGTTGGACTGCACTTGTGCCTGTAGATTAATACCCACAGCTCATTAGGACTGAGGTTCATGTTGAATTCTGTATTCTGTGAAGTTAGTGTCCAAGCTAAAGTTTTTATTTATTAATACAAGCAAATTGTAATATATGAAAACAGATGTGGATCTGCATTAGATTCAGGAAGCTAGATGTCCTGCACTGGGCTATCTTTTTTTTTTTTTTTTTTTTTTTTTTTGGTAAGAGGGTGTTTAACTCCCCCGAAAGCTAAAAGAAATATTTTTTCAAACTTTTATTGTTTTTTTTAAACTTTAATTTTTCAATGAGTGATGTTGATTTCTATGAAGTGAACAAGTGGGATCTGTTCACTTGTTACTGCTGCTAGCTGCAGAGTTCCATGAAGGTAGTGACAACATTTCTCCTTAACAACACCTACGAGTGCATTAGGAAAAAACAAACTTGCCTGTAACTTGTGTACCGATTTATTTCAGATCTAACTTGTCACAGCCCAGTGACTTTAGCAATGGAAAATGAAGATATGTTGAAAATCCTGAAACAGCTGCATGACCTGGGGCCTTGGGATGATAGCCCTCTGTTACTGGTACATGCCCAAAGGTTTGTAGCGAAGTTTTTTTTTTTTTTTTATATGTGAAACTCTTTCAAATGCTGGATTTTCAGGTCCGTGTTAGAAAACATTCATGAACTGACATGGGTCATCACACTTCTCATTACCTGGCAAAAGTAAGTACTGCAGTTAAACCTGTTCCGACTGTATGTTTCCATGACTGTAAAGGGATGTGTTGTTTAAAGGACAGAGTAGACTGTAGTTCTATTAGCAGAAATTAAAAACTTACAAAAAAAGTAGGCAGCTCAACTTAATATGGTATGCTAAATATTGTATGGCTCACATTCTGAAAAAAAAAAAACCACATTTTTTCTTGTCAGCCATTGGTCTTCATTTGAAATACTGAAATAAGCTGGACACAAAGATGCCACTCCTTCTATATGTTGGGGTTTTTTTTAAATGACATCCTGGATTGCATGTTGTTTTTTATTTAAAGCATTTTTAATGCACTTGGTAGTACTGACTGCATAATATTACTGCTTTATATCATTTATGTTTATGAAATAGACCTTATTTATGTCATTCATTAATGAATATATGCTGTTTGAGGAAACAAACCTCCTGGAGCTTCCATAACTGCCGTGATATCTTCCACTATCTAATGTGTCTTGGCATTTTATTCTTCCTGTGTTACCCTTTCCTATGCTTCCATATATGTTAACTAGTTATCAGATTCTGTTGTGTGTTATTATCTTCGGAATTCTTTGGTATTGGCATAGACTGGCAGTCGAAGGGTGAAGGGAAACATATCTGAGGGAGAAGGGAAAGAAAATCTGGCAACTGAGCTGGCAAGGAGAAAAGAAAATGGTGTGATTCAATACTGAGAGCATCTTTTTAGCATATTTTCACTGCATTCTACTGAAACACTGTACCATCATCATCTGTAATATTTTTGCTACTCCTACAGTCACCTGAGAATTGATTAATAGTCTGGGAAGTAATACAGTTTCCCTTGCTACGAGTTCCCTCTAGAGAGCGCAGCAGCCTGCAAGACATGGTATGGGTTCTGTGTCTGTATTACCAGCATAAGCTTTCTGCTGCAGAAGAGCTGTGCTGGAGCTATCAGTCTTTTCTTCCTTTGGAGAGTTGGCTTGCTGTTACTAAGCTGAACAAGGCACTCCCTTCCCTGAGGCAGGCAGATGGATAGCCCAGGCAGTGAACAAGTCTAAGCAACAAGTGATGCTTGAATGTCTGCATTATGAATGCAGCCATTTATGATACGTGCTTTTTGTAGCACTGAGTATCTATAGAAATCTGTGTTGAGTGCACACTGGCCTTTGGTAAAGTGGAGCCTAGTTAAAGTCTGACACAAGGATTAACGTGGATCTTCATTTGGCATGGAGCTTGCAGAAGAATCTAGAGAAATGCAATTAGCATAAAGGGAACAAGGAGCAAAACCTGATAGGTAATCCTGGCATTCTGATGTTCTTAAAATTGAGCTGAAAATCTGCCAGACTAAATTTTCTTATGAAAAGGCAGTGTTTTCCCATGGACTGAGTTCAGAATGATAGTTCAGGTCTCAGAATTTTCAGCTTTATTTTTGAGAAGGGCTTTATATGTTTTTAA
>JANHGN010021101.1:4127-32059 GCA_024605025.1 Megaceryle maxima
TAACATGAGGAGGAACTTCTTTACTGTAAGGTCCCAGAGCACTGGAACGGGCTCCCTGGGGAGGCTGTGGAGTCTCCTTCTCTGGAGATTTTCAAACCCGCCTGGCTGCGTTCCTGTGTGACCTGTGCTGGATTGTATGGCCCTGCTCTGGCAGGGGCTTGTACTTGAACATCTCCAAGGTCCCTTCCAACCCCTGCAACCCTGTGATCTCAGTATGACAACTCTGCACACTTGCATGGACAAGGTCTCTTTCCTCTGTATAATATGTTTATTTCCAATACTATCTGCTGGGAGCAGTGTTGTGTGTTTCCTACAGCATCATAAATATTTATATCCACTTTGCATCTATGTTACATTGGCATTCCTGGAAGTGTAATGTTAATGTAAAACAACAAGCACTGCAAATTAAATACACATTACAGTCACACTGATGATTAAAAATTGCTAAAAAAAACCCCACCAAAGTCACAAGCAGTTGGATTTTTACATTTTTTCCTGGTTTTCCTCTCTTAGTTACAGACTCTTCTAAATTGCGTTAAATTCTAGATGTTGAGCATGTCCTGATCTCTGCAGAAAACTAGCATGTTTTGGACACTAGGAAGGAATTCTTTCTATGCAGGTGGTGGAACACTGGAACAGGTTGCCCAGCAAGGTAGTGGAGGCCCCATCCCTGGAGACATTCAAGGCCTTATAAGGGCTTTATGAGGCTCTGAGCAACCTGATCTAGTTGAGGATGTCCTTCCTCACTGTAGGGAGGTTTAAAGGCCCCTTCCAACCCAAGGCATTCTCTGATGTTAATATCTTTGTTGCTATGAGAATTATTTTTTAGAAAGGCAACCACCCACCACCTAAACCTCACAAAAAACCCCACCCCAACCTAAAATAATAATAAAAAATAACCAAATCCCACTACCCACTAGACATCACAAACCTCCAGAAAATCCTTTTTAATGTTGGCTGGACAGTGTTTTAGCAAATTTTGAGAACTTGTGTGCAGTTCAAGTCCTCGTCAAAAAGCAAGAGGATCTTCTGCTAGGAGTGGTTGGATGACTGAGCATCAGAGAGGAGGGCTGCAGCTGCAAGGGCTGCTTTACCTAGCTGATGTAAGAGACAATCCAAATTTGTGAATAATTAGGAGAGCCCTGACTGAGAGGTTAACAGATTAAAAATAGAAGACTGGTCCCATCTCTTGGAGAAGAGTGAGCAGTTTGGCAGCTGTCATTGCATATTAGGTGACTTGGTGTGTGCGCATTGACTGTGGAACAGGAAGATACATGATACGTGTCTAAATGATATTAATGATATTATCTAAATGATATCTCTGCTCTGTCTGATTTAGAATTAAGAAAATGAGCTGGTATTAAAAAAAACAAACGAAAACAATGGAACAGAGCTAAGAAGCTCCTCTCACTATTTCTAACCTCCTACGTATAGATAAACTGTACACAAATGTCTGAGGTCGAATTCTGATATCTTTCTTGCCACTGAAATTAATGCTTGAATGTGGTTGGGAAATTCTGGCCTATGTACATTTATATTCTTTAATTGGTAGTTAGTTTTAAATATTATTCTTTTTCAAGTGCTAAAGAACTCCTGTTTTCCTCCTTTCTATGGTAGCTATGAAATAATTGTATTGCATTAAATTGCTGTGGTTTTAGCAAAGGTATTTGCAGTAGGTTGGTTTGTACAAATGCTTAGTTCTCTCTCTTTGACTATTTGGTGCTATTTTTAATTACTATCTTCTGCTTTCCAAGAAAACTAGAAAGAAGTGTTTGCAGAGCTGTGGTGGGAATCGTGAAATCAGAACCATATAATGCATTTAGTCTGCTGTCAATTAGTCTCTCTGATACAAAACCATGATGAATCCCATGGTGCTTTTTCCCTGTTGAGCCTAATAAAATTAATTTTCAGTTTGCAAGTCTGTAGATGCCCCTTCTGGTCTAAAGGAATAGCAAAAGATGTCAAGGAACATGTCAAACAATTAGTAAGAAAGTAGAAAAAACAAAACTGAACCATACAAGCCCCCAACAGATGGGGGTGGGGGGAGAGAAACAAAAACCCCACAAACAAACAAAAAACCAACTAAATCGCCACAACCAAAAAAAACCCTCACAAAACCAGAACATAAATGAGACAACAAACACCGAGAAAGATGTGTTTGTGGTTGAATGGAACTGACTGAAGAGGTAGGAGTTATTAAATAAGCCTCATGTTTAGTATGAGCTTGCCATAGTAGACTATGTTTTGTTGATCATCTCATGCTTAGAGATGTTGCCCCTTATTAAGGAGGAAGAGGAAAAATCTTATTAAGGCTTGGAAATGCTGCTATGTATTTAAAAATTGTTAGAAAATACCATGTGAATACTCAGAGGAGGTAAGCCTTGGATGGTCTGGAGAAGTGCTTGGGAAGTAATAGGGGAAGGGAGAGGTTTGTGTATGTATCTTATGGGAGAGCTGGATTGAGGACAGTGTGCAGAGCAGGGCTGTAGTCTGGAGCATCCCATGAAGATGAAAAACCCCCTTAGCTTGAGAGGTTGGCTGCTGTTTGGCTATAGGTAACCTCCATGGATGCAATGGTTTTGACCAAGGTGAATGTTTTCTCCCTTCCCCCATAAGGCAGCCTGGTATGTAACTGTCCTAATTATTAAGTTCTTAACACTGTGAGAAGTAAACTTATATTTTACAAATTATTTATTTCTGCAGGGAGTCTTCCTTTACTCTGTGATCATGTAGAAGATGTTCTGTAATGTACTTGTTCACACAGTGCTCCAAATATTTTCAGACTGGAGGATGCTCTATATTCAACTGAGTCATCTCTTGATGATGTTTCACTTTTAGGAAGGCAGATATTTCAGATATTCTCATATACATAATCTTATTTGAAATTACAACAAAAATCCAGATTTTTCTTTGAAGTATTTTTTCTAAGAGTCAGTTTATGAGAAGGCTGGGTTAAGTGTAAAAAACAGTGTGGTGTGTTTTTTGATAGAGCAAACAATTGTGTAGGTGATTATATCCTGACCTGCGTGATATAAGTTTGGAAGTATACAGCTGTGTGGGGTTTTTTTTCCCTAAAAAATGGTCCAGTATACAACAAGAGCCTAATTTACATTTCCAGTAGCTTTGACTCTGTGATAAGAGCTGCTTGACAGACAACATCATCACCTCAGCTGTTCTACTGTTTTAGGAAATAAATGCTCAGGTGATATTGAAAGTCAGGAATAGGGTATGGCCAGAAATCACTTCAGAAACGAAGCACTGATTCTGTTTTGAAGAAAACATGTTGAATGCTGGCATGCTATATCCTCCCTTATTTGGCTAGAAACCTTCAGTGTTTATTTAGGTTGAAATTCATCCATGTGCTGTGAACTATGAGCTCCAAATAAAGCTTCAGTGAGCTTTTAATGTTGGATATATCATATGCTGGCTTTCCTGCATAAAAATGAGTTTCTCCTTGAATCAAAATGAAGACTGAGAGCAGATAAGGTAAAATAATGATAGGATGAAATAAAACTGGTCTATCAGAAGAAATGGCACAGAAATCCAATTTGGAGCAGTAAAATGGGCATATGTATTATTTTCTATTGTATGCTATTTCACACAAAATACAGTTACAACAGGAAATCAATGGAAAATAAAAATTGCATATAGGACAAACTGCTAAAAAATATGAGGCTGTCCTTTCCCTTTCAAATTGAAAGGTAAATGCAACAGAGGGATAAAATATAGGTTTCATATCTTTGGGTAGCTGTCGGTTTGCTTCCTTTCTTTACTGAGGTACTATCCTCAACCTTCGTTCTTGAGGTTGTTTTGGCAATATGTGCCTGTCCTGGTCGTACAGTAAATGCAGACAAATGTTCTACGTGAACTTTTTTTTTAAATGCTATTTCCATCTGTAACTTCTTATTTTTTGAATTAGGCTTGCTCTGAAGCCATTTATATTTCATGGCATCAAATCTTTTCCATATGTGAATGGATCTGATGCTTATACCATACCTGTACTTAATACCATTGTGCCACCAGTGTTCATCGTGTTTGTACTGGTCTCATAGATCATGGTGCAATTTGTGTCTTCGTGTATCTTAAACTCTTCAGATCTAATCCTCATGTACAATCACTATGAAATAACTGGTAGAAATAAGACAGCTGCTTAGAGTATATGGTGTTCTTTTTCTCCCTTTGTCACACAAAAATGGCCAAAGTAATCCTTTAAATGTGAATATGCTGTCTTACACATTAGAAACTGGGTTTGGGTGTTTATTGATAGATCCCATGGAGAAACAGTAAAATTCAACTGTCATTGAAGTTTTGCTGCTAAACTAACAAGTTTATTGTAGTTAAAAGGGTATATATTTGGTAACCTTTTGCACCAAAACCAGGGGTTTGTGGGGGGGTGGGATGTGCTGACCAGCAGCCTTCAGGAAAGTTAATTGCAGCAGGGGAGAACTGAGATTTGATTAAGATCATCTTCTTGACTCCAAGTGCTCTTATGAAGATTCATCTTAGCTTTCCCTGCACTCTCTACATCTGTTTCTCTTGCATTTATAGTTTAAATATTTTTTCTTTTTTTCCCTCCTACTCTTTTCTTTTTTTCCCCACTTCACTGTATGAATCCCCAGTGGCCTATTATCTGTAGCAGAGTAGCTCTCAGTTTTGAGCTACTGGTTCCATGTAAGGAACTTCTGAGGTTATTACTGAAATACTGAAATGTAGAGGAGATCAGTTAAGTGTCACAGTCCGAGTTACTGTGGCTCCAGAGAAGATCACTTGGCTATCTGGAGAGGAAGATCTACTGGAATTTAAATCAGTTAATGAATATTTTCTCTGTTCTACCTTACTATTTAAGTCAAATGAAATTGATGTAAAACACAACACAACAAAACAACTTCATCCTGTTATAGTCAGCTAGTTGCCTTTACTAAGCAAAAATTGAATCTTTAAACTGATTATACTGATCAAGACAGCTCTGTGCTTTTCCAATAATAATTATACACTAAAAACCTTTTCAGCTTCTAAGATGCATGAAGTTTCAAAGATGTAACCCACAAGGTTTATGCAAAATGTACGAAGTGGAGACATTTCATGGACAGTGACCGATATGATTTTTCTATGGGTTTATTTCATTTGTCTTAGGGAGTGTTTGGAGTTGTTCAGCATGCATATGAGAGTATTAGTTAGTCAGAAATTTGGCTGACTAATGGCAAGGCTTATTCATTATGGAGCTCTTGTTAAATCAGTTTCTTGCCTAGCATTTTTTTAATTGGCTATAAAACTTTCTTTTTGTGTTCAGTGGTATTTCTTTGGTTGCCTGATGTTCATTCAGTCGCATTGTGTCTGCTTTGCTCCAGGGCTTCCAAGGGCGTTGGGTCTCTCTGGGATGGAAAACTGCTGTTCTTCACTCAAAACCTTGTTATGAGCTGTGCTTGCTCAAGAAACATGGCTTGAGTTTAAATGTTGCTGGGTGGTTATTTTTGGTGTTGTGGCTTGGTTTTGGTGTGTGTGTTTCTGATCAATAGAGGTTCAGCACCAATTGACTGGATTTTGTGTAAAGAGGCAGTGGTGTGGTGTTCATTGTTGGTGTGTGGGTTCCCCACCCTGAGCATGTAGTGATGCTCCTTTACCTGCCTTCCAAAATGGTATTGGCCTTTTGCTGCTTACTTGAGGATGAGCTGGACTCAGGCACTATTATCTGTCACTTTCTGCAGTAGTTTGTCCCTCCTTTCCCATTCAATAGCTGTGATTTATGTTATTTTAATTATCAGACATGATTTTCCTTATTTTTTTCCCCTTTTTATTTCCTGTTTGGGGGGTTATTAGCCCTTCCTAGTGCTGGATGACTCCTAAGTATTTTTTTTTCTACCCTCCCTGGGAAATGAAATCATGGCAAATAAGCACTCATTAAATTAATCCTTGAGTTAGGATTGTTGTGTAGGACTATGAGTCAAACTGAGTCTGGAGAAGCAAAGAGCTGCACTGAATTTCTTTGGTATTGCACAGTAAAAATGTGTAGGGTTTTGGTTTCTTTTGGTATTTCTGTGGTGTTTTTTTAATCAGAAGTTGACCTATACCTTGCAAGCAGCTGGGTTTTTCTGAACTCACAGCCTGTAACTGCTGAAACTCCAATTTCTAGTACTGGCTGTTATGTGAGAGAGCAAGGCTGTTGCCCCTGAACCCTGTCCTGGAAATATCTAGGAATTTGCCCGGTGGGATTTTTCTCCCCTATGGATGATGACCTATTTCCATTTCATTTTCTAGAAGAAATTGTGATTTCACATTCTACTTTTTAATATATATGTATTTTTTGTTTTGTCACGGAGGGGGGGAAAAAGTGAGGAAAAGAGAGAACTGATTTTAGGTATCTGATTCTCTGTGTTTTAGGGTGTTTGTTGGGTTTTGTTTTTGTTTGCTTTTTAAAATACTTTTACCTTAAAATTAACTACTGTATTATTTCTTTAGGGTAGATTCTACTTTGCTCGCAGCAGCGGAGATTCTTGTGGGCAATTACTTAGGGCTGCAGTTAATTATGAATACTTATTTGACTGACTTATGGAAATCCTAATAATAATTCAGGTCTCTTGTGTTAGTAGTTTTATGGAAATTAAATATTACTAAGCAGAATACCTTGTTCAGGAGCTTTCTCCCTTGTACATATGGGAGGTGTCATTATAATTGAATCCTGTTTTTTACATCATTGAAAGGGGAAAAGTATTTCATCCCTGGTGCATGTGTGTAGTCTCCAGCTAACAGCAACACCTGCAGCCTAAAGTAGAAAATGTGCATTTGAGTGGGAAATAAAAAAATTAATGGAAAACTTTGTAATTCCTCTTCCTTATGGACAACACTTAGCAGCTCTAGCCTTGGAGAAGCTCATGCTCACAACAGTGGAGTGCTGTGCTCTCCATGCTTGTGAAGAGGTGCTTAGGGAGGGGAATTGAAGAATTACTTTTTTTCCTCATCCTCCTTAAGACATTATCTAGTTGATGGGTGAGAGACTGGAGGATTTTCCTCAAGCTCTACTGAGAGCACTTGGTGGAAGCATAGGAGCCAAGTTGAGACCTGAGGATGCTTGTCTATTATGTCTTTGCTATGACAAGCTTTTCTGCACAGGTTCCTTTTCCTAGCTCTCTGTACAGACAAAAATCTTCCTTATGCTAAAGCAGGTGTGTTGAAATGTAAATCATTATGAAATCTTCCCATGCTTCTGTAAGATCACAACAAACATATTTCCATTTGCATTTGCAATAAGAGCTTTATTGAAACAGATGAAATTTGCACTGGTCTTGAGTAACTGTCAGGGGTGGGGGGGCTGGGGGGTGGAGTGTGAGTGGTGGTGTCAGAGGTGGTGCTGGTATTAATGTACATACTGACTGTATCAGAGATACTTCCACTTTGTTTTGTAAAAGTATCTCTATCCTCGTCCTCACTCCCATATGATGTTTTTGGGGACTGTGGGGTAGGGGATGACACTACTCAAAACCTGAACCTTACACTAGTCTGAAAAGTGAGCACAGAGTGGGACAGAGGATGATCTGCCAAACACTACCGCTTGCCCTCTGCAGCTGCCAGCAGCAGATGCTTAGGGGAAGAGTGTGGGAATAAATGAAATCTGCAGCTCAGGTGTCCTCTTTTAGCTTCTGGAAATCTACAGTTTAGGGACTTTGTGGGATGGAGATTATATTATATCTTTGTATTTAATAGTCATTGATGGCCTTTCCTTCCATGGTAGGGAGCCCCACTATAACTTTTGAGGAAAACAGAGTGAGGATATGAATGCTGCATACAGCTGAGGTATCTAAAATGCATTTGCAGATGGGATTTAGTCCCCCCTCTACATTTCACTGCTTGTAATTGTCTGCTTATTAGAATAACACTATAAAACGTGATTTGGTAGTGTGTGTTCAACTGTATTATCACCAAAAATCAGAAATGGGTGTTGTTTATCACTTCTGTCACTTCCATTTTTTTTTCTTTTGCTAAACCCTTAGGAGCTTAGATCGGTGAATACTTGTGGGTTGCAGCAACTTTCTTCTTTGTCCTCTTTAGTTTTGAAACTGTATCTTTTTCAAGTGTTGTATGTGTCATTTGTTTTCATTTGGGTTTTTTTACTATTCCCACCCCCTTCCAAGCCTGTCCCCTTCTATAAATCATAAGGGAATTAAAATGGCTGGATTTGATGCATAGCTGTGGGCAAATATGGGCTTTTTCTTCATCCTTGTGTCAATATCTATACAAGATGTGACCACTTGCTAGAAGACATGATCTCAGTTATTTAAGAATTAGAAATAAGTAAATGACATCATGCCTAGTAGAAAGCTTCTTGCCAACTTTTAGTTCAGTGTTTTAGCTGGATATAATTTAAAATAATTTATTCCTACAGTTGTGGGCTAGTGGTTAGTCTTCCCACCTCCCTTGTCTTGCTGTGCCTGAAAGCAGGTTACCTTTCACCATTTGATAGCACAATGACTCTGGAGGAAAGGTGAGAGGAAGCAGCTCCCACAGCTTCATAACAGAGTATGTTGTCCTCTCGTTTGTCAGCTCCTTCCCACTGGTTTTGTGTTCTTTGCCTCAAAAGTGGGGAGTAGTCATCCTGCTTTGATCACAAGTCAGGTGGTAGCTCACCTATAGCAAACTGCAGCAGTAGGCTGGCAAATAATTTGATATCAGTGGCTTTAAAGATACTTCTGGAAGAGACAGCTAGATGCATGATATTGCTCTTAATATCCTTCCTGGTTATTTTTTTCTCCTGCTGATCTTTATAATTGTGTAGCTATGAAGTCACAGCCTATTTTGATCAACCTTTGTATCTGTGATAGTGGTGCCCTAAGGAATATCCTTGAAATATTAGAGATGTGCATATTCTAACATTAAAGGACAAACATAGGATGGTGGATACAAGAAACCATAGGTTCTTTTTGCACTCTGATACCATTGTGCATATTCAGTGCCTGTTCCAAAAGTGGAGAGTATTCACTTTATTTTGCCTCTACAGGGTGGTGATAACTTCTGCAGCTTGCAAGATGAAACACAAATAACCTTTGTCATCTTTAGAAAAGGTACTTGCTGAGAAGTATTGTATTTGCAGTCTTCCTGGGCAAACTGTGTTAATTTAGTTGTTAGACCCTGGGGTTATGCCTTGACAGACTCATACTCTGCCCAGATGTTTGCCGAGCTGCTTGGGAGCAATTGAGAGGCTCAGAGGTTGGAGGTGGCTGCTGCTTAGTAGCAGAGGGCTTCAATCTGTTCCTGTTTTGTTTCTAATAAACTTAAATAACAGGCTCAGTGCCCACTTGTAGTGTCCATGGTGTTTCTCATCAGAACAGCTTGTGGGATATGATAATAGAGGATTTTAGAACAAGGACTTTGGCTACTTTCTGTGGAGAAATTGCAACTCCAATAGAAACTTATTTATAATTTCTGAAACTTTGATATTGTCCAGCTGTTAACAGCTCCTTAAGCAGAATCATTTGCTGTCTGTCTGCTCTTCTCAGAGTTAGCTGAGTGCTGCCAACTTAAAACCAGGCTCGCAGATGACATTAATGGGTTTAAATTGTGGTCAAATCTCATGAAGCACAAGAGTCTGTGACACAGAATCAAGATGGTACAGAGTCAGCTTTCCCCTTGGCAGCCTTTCCTTTGTGAGAAAGGGCTGTGACCCTTAAGGACACTTTAAACAACAACAAAAACCATGATTTTTGGGTAGGTTTCAGTACTGCTGGTTGTGAGAAGGAAGGGCTACCCATTATCTGTTCTGCTGGACATCACTGAGGGGGATTTAAAGTAAATAGTGGTGAACTACTAAACAAACTAGTTCCAGAGAGGGAGGCAAGTCTTGCACTTCAGGTTGCTAGTTTTGCCTTGGGTTGGATGATAGCATTAAGTTCATAAGTGACTTGGTATCTTTTATGGACTGGTCTTGTCAAATATAGTGTTCATTGCAGATGTGCATAAAGGAACTTGGGAGGCAGAAGGTCACTGCTCTCCTGAGAGACAACTTCAATATTTCATGCTCTGCTGTCAAGGTTGGATCTTGATTCTGGGTGAACATCTGAATCATACTTTGTAGGTTGGGTATGTCAAAGGGACCCTGGCTTCAAAACGGGAGATACAGGGATATTATTGTCAGGACTGAAAACCACTTACAAAAAGGCCTTCTCTTGTTTTGTGCATTGTGGTTGGTGTTTTTTGTTGTTGTGGGTCTTGGGTATCTTGGGGTTGCCCCCCCCCCTTTTTTTTTTTTTTTATTTGGGCCACCAGCTCCCAGGCAGTGAGTGAAACTATTTATTTACCTGGAAAATGAAAGCTTCGAGTTAATTGAAAAACTGAATTACATTTAATAACCCTATTACCTTGCCTTATGGAATCACTTTCTGGAGCCCAGAGCCTCCATTTTTCTAGGCTGTTACTTCTTGGTTTATGATGGGGATAAGATGACATCACTATGGGAAATATGCTTTACACTTTTTTTTTTACAAGTGTTACATCATACTCAGTAAATATTACATGAAAATGCAGGTGAGTTTTGGGTCAAATTTCACTTTGTTGCATTTCAGTAGACCTATAGAAATAATTTATTTTGAAGGAACATTCAAATATCTGGATTTAAGAAAAGACAAAAGATTCATTTTGATGCATTTCTTTTGAAGCTTCCATTTTACTAAAGTTTAATTGCACTGTCAGCTTTTTATGCTAACCTTAAAAGAAAACTAATGGTGGAGTAACAGGATTCCAAAATGCACTTGGATTTCTCCCACCTAATGAACTCCAATTTGAGTGCTGACACATGACTTCAGTGTTTCATAGGTCTAGAAGCAGAAGACTGATTTAAGCATCATCACTAGAGTTTTTTCTGTTCCTCCTGATCTTCTTTCTTAAAGCTTGAAAAAAGGCCTTTGAGGTAACAGACCTAAAGGGAGAGATCTGCACCTGAGACTCCCCGACACTCAAGAATATATTATAAGGAATCTGCTTGTTTCTTTATGTTCATAATGGCAAAAGTATACCACTGTGGTAATTAAAAATTGGATGGTAAGATAGGCCTATGTAGCATGCAGGGTGATTTGGAGTGAAAAGCTAAAGAACCCTAATCAAAAAATATTATTTCCTGATTTAGTGTTTTGCAGGATGATTTGTTACAGTGAGGAGTTAGATTTGTATGGTAGCTATATGATCATCTTTCCTCAATACTGGGTTGTTTGGCCTTCTTTAAAAGCTGATTGTATAATCTAAGTAGCTGAAAATTATAACAGTTAAAGGGAGCATGTGTTTGCACTCAGACTCTACTGGAGTCTAGTGCCTGTCTGGTGGGGGGGGTACAAGGAGGGTGCAAGGGATTGTGCTTGATATGGGCTAGCTGAAGCTGCAGTCAGGTTGAATTGCTCAGAAGAATCTGATAGGCCATAGCTGTTTTCTATTTTCCTGAATAGAGCATTTCAAAACTGCTGACTTGACATAGCAGCTAGAGTTGATGGAATGCCCAGTGAGTATTTTCCTTCTGAACCTTCTAAAACTCCTCTGAAATGCTGTTGACCACAGCAGTGAGTTTTGTATTGACGTTAAAGATAGATTTATTGCACTTAAAGTTTTGTTTCCTTCCCACTTATGAGGTCTTTGAGAGCTGAGATCCAATAATTCCTTGTAAATGGCTACCTCTGCTTTTCAACAAAGCTTCTTAAATATGATATATTACTAGCTGTGAGTGCAAGCATATCCCTTTGGTTTTTTAGAGAAATGCTGTGTGGGTTATCTTGGTGATGGGAAGTTGAAGAACCATAAAGGAATCAAAATCTAGTAAGATTATAGCTGGACTTAAAGTGTTGGAAATTCCCTTTTCCCTAATGGGGTATTTTGTTGGGAGTAGAGATGCATATTTTTCTTTTTAAGCTGCTACTAATAGACTAAAGCTGCTATTAAAGGCAGAAAGCTATTTGCTCATCACATTGATTTACTTGTTCAGCCTGGTTGTAGCAACACCTTGCATCTCCCTGGCTGTTTGCTCAGATATGCTTTACTTTGTGTGTGCATACTGCTCTGTGCACACAGCAGAGAGAACTTGTCCTTGGTGATGTGCAGCTTGTTTATGTTAGCGCATGTTGATGGCCTTGTCTAGATTTGGCCAAGTTTTGGTGTTCCGAGTTTGTTCTCATGGATGCAACAGGACTGCTACTCTCCTGAGCATATTGGCCTATGTAACTCTTTTATTGTCTCCCAACAGGAACTTTTTCTTCTTTACCTGGCTGTTTGCCCATATTTTTTATTTACTGATACCCAAGGAAACTGCAGAGTAATCTTTCTCATGCCAATATTTTCAGCTCAAGATTTCAGAACATATACATGGACACCATATACGTGATTTCAAGACAGGTTATCTTTCTTCCACAGACGCCTCACTAACCCTCGTCAGTTATTCTATCACCCAAAAGTACGTCTCAAATGTTAACATTTAGGCCTATTACTCACACAGGAGCAACCTGTGCATTGTGGTGCCTTCCCTGGGTCTCCCCTTTGCCATGTTTCATTTTTTTTCACTTCCCCTAACTCAGTGAATTTTGATTCTCTTCTTTCAATCTCATTCCTTCTGTGAAGGACAGTAGTGATATGTAACAGCAGAGTCTGCCTGCTAGCTTTCAGTCTTTCTTTGTTTCCCTTTTCTTTGTGTCTTTTTTTTTTTTTCTCTTTTCCTCCCAGAAGGTCTTCCTGCCTGAGTTTTCATCCTTGACTGCAAATTGTGCACGCTTTTTTCCTCCTACTGTCTTACTGCCATTTCATATACCTTCAGTAGCTCATTGCCTGTATTAGGAAGAGGGATGTATTCAATGGGTGGGGTAAGAAAGATGCCCTGATGACTTTCCTGAGGAAGACTTCTGACTACGGTGGATTCTCCTTCCCTCCCAGGAATGTTTAGCCTGAAAAAGACCATTGTCCCCACCAGCTGGTGGTAGCCAAAAGCACTTATTGTAGCACCACAGGTGACATATGACCTTCTAATCCATATTGGAGACTAAAGCTGTGTAATTCAGATGTTGGAGACATGGTTGTACTGTAGTGCAGGGAGAATAGAAGTCATCAGCACTGTTTCAAATGCTTTAATTTACTGCAATAGGTAAAAGTTCATTTAGCAAACATCCCTTATGGACCAAGAGGATGAATAGGCTATATGGTAGAGAAGACAGCAGTCCTTAATAAGGTTCATGGTAGATGTTTGATGCCTTGTCCTGGTCTTTGGACTCCTGAGCCTGTTGGCAAAGCACACCAACCTGCCAGCTAAGAAATGCATGAACTTCTGTGGTCATCAGTGTGCCATGTTCTAGCGTGGTCTCTAATGCATGATCATGTTATTTCAAACAAAACTGCTTTTGAGAGTCTGAAAGGTTGAATTCTTATGTTCCATTTTTAATATTTTCAAATAATTTTATATTAAAAAAAAGGGAAACATCACTGTTGTCTGTATCTTCTTTTATCATAAAGCAGGAAAAATGAGGAAATAAAGCCTCAGATACTTGCAAGGCAAGTGTAAAAGGAAAGAAAAGTGCTCTTTTATTTTTAAATTAATTTTTCTTTCATGCAAAAAAACCAAGCCTAGTCTGTGTAGACAATTAAAGTAAATGCAATTTCAGCAGCAGAGAAATCTATTTGCCTCCAGCCCTTTCCATTTTTCATTAAAATAACTGCCTTTGCTTTTTAAAATGCAAAAAAGTCAATGGAAGCATGGCTTGCAGGATCACATGAGTATGGGATAATTTGTGTTTGCTAGACCAGACAAAATAAATCAATATTGTTTAGGGACCGAAAGCATTAAATAGCTGAGAGATATTTCTGGACTTTTATAAATTATTTTTTCAGGACAGAGGGAAAAGGCTGTCTAACACCATGAGGTGACATTTGTAATTTTCAATTTTACACAGGGATATCAACAATACTTATAGAGAGTGTAATCTGTGGTGATTGTTTTATAAATAAATAAAAACACAAAAAGAAACAACCCAAACCCTGACACTAGTTCCACAACACATTCTCATCAGGTAAAGGGTCTTAATGCTTTCATATAGAAAATAGTGTTTCAACAAAGTATATATAGTAGAAAATAAGTACCCTCTCTATTTCCTAACAGTGAAGTGTGAACTAGATTAAAATGGGGATAACTAATTTCACTGATTTACAAGGTTCTTACCAGCTTTAATGAAGTATAATGTGATAATTAAGAAATGTTTCTAAGATTTTGATCGCTGCTCCTTGCCACCCCTAAGCCTGCCAGCTTGTTGCTCAGGATGTAGCAGTGGGTACTGCTGGAAACCTCTGAGATTTTGAAGAACTTGTAGTCAATTGTCTGGCAGGTACTAGGAAAATGTAACCTCTTGCTTTACCCTCTGAACCCTAAGGTGTTCTGCTGTTTGTTTCTCTGACAGAACATAGTGTCCCACAATCTGGTTTAAAAGGCTTGCAAGAAATGGGGTCCATCTGAGTTTAAACCATTTTCCTTGTTTTATCTGGAGCTTAATCCCTAAATGTCTGAGTTAGAGTAGAGGAAGAGGCAGGAATGTGTGGTGAGGTTGGGAAGATAGAAGCTGAAGTTGGGAAAACTGTAAATCTCTCATGTGTTCTTGGGAACAAGGGCTTAGGGTGATAAATAGTTCTCTGTTAATTGACTCTGTGGAAAAAATAGAGTGAAAACCAGTGTTTTTATTTTGAAAAGGCAGGATAGAAGAGTGTGTTACCAGTATTACTAAGGGTAAACTAAAACATAATGAGGCCCAGGTGGAGATTTTGAAGTTGACTAGTGAAATTAGCCAATAAGTGCTTCTAAGATTGATATTTTTTAAACACAATATCCCTTTGAGTCTATTAATTTCAACCAAGTCTGAACCTAAGCTTTGCAGCAATGTGGAAAAACTGCATTTTGTCCCTATAAAGGGGGGGAAAAAAAAAACCCCAAATGACAAACACTTTCTGAGACTAAGGAGTTTTCTGCCTTGGTGTACTGAGTTGATTTCTCCTTCTGTTAAGGTTGTTATTTTTCTTACCCTACTAGTCTTGCTGACTGTGCAACTCCCTGCTTTCCCAAAGTTAGATCCTGTGATCTATTGTATGTAATATTATTTTTTTAGATAAAAATCTCATTAT
Source organism: Megaceryle maxima (assembly GCA_024605025.1). Lineage (NCBI taxonomy): Eukaryota > Metazoa > Chordata > Aves > Coraciiformes > Cerylidae > Megaceryle > Megaceryle maxima. The sequence continues at coordinate 19,245 of JANHGN010021101.1, forward strand.
ATACATGAATGTTTTAAGTCAATTTAAGGGGACCTTTTCCCCTTCAAGGAACAATGAATCCAGGTGACAATGATAATAAAAATTATTTTAAAAAAGCTTGAGAAAGTGTGCTGGTACCAACAGATGTAAACTAGTTTTTAATTATACTAATATTTCATTCAGTAAAAGCATATTTAGCTATGACCAGATTGATGGCTGGGTTTGCCATAAATTAAGGAAAGAAATGCATATTAATTTATAGCTTACTCAAAGCCAACAGGATATTTGTCCGCAAAAGTGACACATTCTTTCAGGTAGAACACAGCAGTACAACAAGGGCTTATTATTAAAAGAAACGAAAAAAGTAATTTCAGAAGGTATTTTATCTCCTTTAATTAATGCCTAATAGTATCTCAGGGCTCTGAAAACTAAAGGGTTACTATGATTCAGAGGGGATCTCCACTGAGCTGATTGCTCATCAGCTATCTTCTAGCCAATGTGGGACCTCTGAAGTCCATGTCTCCTCTGGTCTTCTGCCACTCACTACTACTGTTTCAACTCTCAACAACTTTTCTATTATGCCATTAGAAATTTCATCCTACTTAGTATGATACTGATTTTAGAAGTATTTTAATCTTTTGCTTCTCCTATATCTTGTCTATGAAAAACCCAAATGTTTTTATAAAGGATTATATTCCTTTTTCTTTGTCATCTTCTCTTATGTGTCTCTACTTTCCATTCCATTAAAATTTTCATATCTCCCTGTCTTTGTCACTGTTTCATAGCACTTGTCTGCAGGTTATCCACCCTACCTTCTCCTGTCACAACCTAAAGCACAGGACCAGAATGGCAATAACAAAAAAAGTTGCATTTTTCTTGGAGATGGACAGGATAATGCCAGGGCTTTGGTGGCTTTAGGTTGGGCATAGAAAGGCAAAATTCATGCCTTTCCTGTTGCCACCTTAGGGGTGCTCATAGTTCAGAGGCAAGTTACAGAAGAGCAACCAGAAAGATTAAGTGACTAGAGCGATCTGATTTATAAGGCAACATGAGGAGTGCAGTGTATTTATATAGAGCTGAGGACATGATAACTATCTTGAAATACTTGCACAGTAAAGGCCAATGATGGTGAAGAATTACTAGGGAGAGAAGCATATAGAAAGGGGTATAACCAAGAATAATGGATTGAAATTAAGAAAAATAAAAAGTGGGCTGAATGTTGTGATTAAAGCTTCAAGACACTAAATTTAGAATGCAGGAGATGAAGAGCAAGAAGTGGTGAAAGACGCATCACTTAAGATAATTTCAAATTAGAAGTGAAAAAGTAGTAGCAAGTGTACTCTAGAGGGCAATCTTTCACTGCCATGGGGTGAATGTTCATTTCTATCTCTAATTTTTGTGATTCAGTGGTGCTGTGATTAGGTGAATTCCCCCCCCCTCCTTGTGCAGACCCAATATACTACTTAATATTTTAAGGAAGATTTTTAAATACTCTGTAGTAGCACTGTGAGTTAGCTTTATCAAATAAATTGACATACAGCATTATGAACTCAAGGTCCATCAAGGAACACTGAAGGATTAAAAAAAACCCCAAACAAATCATTAAAACAAACAAAACCTGATGTGGCTTCCTCTCAGGCATTATGATGAAGACTCATGTCAGCTCTAAAGAACTGGTCTAAGCTGTTGATATCTTTATTAGCTTCAGTGAAGTTAACTGACTGCCCTTTGTTCCACCATCAGAAAAGCAAAACATCTAAAGCATGTTAAATGGAAACTTGAGCTCATACAGTTGCTCTCTCTTATGCACTTCTCAAAAGAAGCAAAGAAGAAAGTTGAATAGATTTTTAGAAATTGTCCTTTTTGACCTTTACAAATGTACTGAATTGAATCCCTTCAGCCCAAAAGATTCTGCTAGTGAAAAGGATTAGGAAAAGGAGGAAAAAAATCTGTGTCAGAATTGGTTAAGTTTAGTGACCTAGTACTTGCAGTGCATTTGTTCAGTCTGCTTATTTCAAAGGGTTTCATTTTGTGATCTGTTTTAGACTGGTATCTGAAAATTGCAGGTTGCTATTCTGTGTAAGAAGCAATCTTTAAAGGGCTGGTGATGACTTCAAAACAACCCCAAAACAAACAAAAAACATAGACTTCCCTCTACTCTGTTACTGTATTGGTCTGCCTCAACTTGATCAGTGGGAACATCTAGGCATAGATTAACAACCCTTTCCTCCATTTTTAAGAGATTAAAGGCAAAAGGCTAACAAGGTGGAGGTTTTGATATTGGAAATGCTTGTCCATAGGAACCCACTGAAAACTAAAATGTTTTTAGAAAGGAACAGATATCAGATGAAAACAGTTTTCATCAACAACTGTCAAGAACCAAAGAGAAATTCTGCAACTGATCCAGTTCATAGTGCTTTGCTCAGATGAATATATTCCACTTTTAGGGAGGCTAATTAGCCCTGTAACAAATTGTAACTAATGTTAAAATACCGTTTCTGGTTCCTAAACTTGATTATCAGAGCGATCTCTGGTATCTCTGTCACATAGGCATACCCCTAAAAAAACCTCTACCAGTGTTTCAGACTAGTTGATAATCTCTTTCCTTTTCTACGAAAACATGAGGGTGTGGGGTTTTTTTTGTTTGTTTTTGTTTTTGGTTTTTTTTTTGTTTTGGTTTTTTTTGTTTGTTTGTTTTGTTTGTTTGGTTTTGTTTGGTTTTGTTTTTTGGGGGGTTTTTTTGAATTTTTTTTTCAGGTGGGTGTTAGTCTGGAATTACTTTAGATTTACAGTGAGTGTAACTCTGATAGAATCTAATGGTCAGATGCTATTGCAAGGATTTGAACTCATTTGAAGATGTTTGAGTATGCTGGAAATTCTAGTGATGTTTACTGAGTATGTCTGTGGGAGAAATAGAATTGTCTTGGAACCTCTCAAGTAATTAAATTTAACTTCAGATTAATGTAACCCATAAGAAATAACACGTTCTTTTGCAGTTTTTTATTCCATAGGCTAGAAAGACAGAGCAAAGTTAGAAAGTAGGGAGATGTGAGGGTAAATGAAAAAACATGAAAAAATAACTTATGTTTGCATTTCTGTGGCAGCTGTGGAGATAACACTGTGATTTACGAACCCTACAATGTGCCATGTGTTGCTTCTCTATTGAACACTGATGTAATAATGCAAGGGGAAGTTGAATTATTTGTAATGTCATATATTGTAAGAATGAGCTGTTCAGAAGTAAACAGCCAGAAAGTGTCTTGATAACAAATTGTAAATCTGAAAAACAGGAAGGAGAAAGAGAAAATAGAAATTGCCACTGTCCTGTTGTCTGTGGTAAGCGGATACCCATTATTCTGAGCCACTCCACTGCAAAATGTGGTATCTTCAGTAATGACAATGTGCAATACAATTGAGCTGTGTTATCTATAATGTTTGCTATTAACCATAACACTATCCTGCATTTCATGAAAATGAACAATGGGGTAACGTTATGTTCTGAGGTTGTTTTAAATAGGTTTGAAATTATTCTATTGAAGCTGCAAAGTGGCCCAAATTTGCATAATGATTTTACCTATTTTAAATGCAATTCAGTTTGTTAAAAATGCCCACAATCACCTTTATAATATCTAATTCATTTCCTATTGGGTCATCGCTAAATCTAGCCTGATCATATCTATTTCATAGTGACATCTGTAGCTGCACAGCCACATGCCCCTCTGCATGTTTGCATTTATCCATTCAAGGTGATGTCTGAAAATAGAACAACTAGCAGTTCGAATGTACATTTCTCATGTAGCCATATGAGGGACCTGCAGCTTTCTAGACTCAATCTTTCAAGTGGCAGTTGCTGTCCAATTCATTGGATGGAGTAGTTAGTTTCTAACATTTTTATTTCTAGTGGATTGTATTGCCACATGGTCCTCTCTATAATCAAATCTATAAGCTTGTGCACACAGAAAATTATTCTTTGCAGTAGATACTAGGGGCTTGTATCTCACAGTAGAGTAGGATGCAAGTTAGGAGTTCTCTAGGTAAGAACAACTAACTTTGTATATGGGCACTACTGAAAAGTATTAAAACTAAGCAGAAGTCAGCCTATCCCCAGATCTTGTCCTTGGCATCTGTCTTGTAGAGGATAACAATTTCAAAACATCTTACACTTTTATATTCCAGATTTCATTTTGCAGCAGTTGAAGATGATCTAAGAAATGAAGCATTGTGGTTGTTGATGCATATGATATTTGATATTGGAGTAGAATGATTGAATGACTGCATTCTGAAACAGGGTGGGTTTTAGATGTCCTTGATAGTCTGGTATATTAAATATTATATGGTTAGGTGGAGCCCTTTCCGGTAAAATTTTCATTATCATCTTTTCAGTGTGATGCAATTTCAGCTATATCAAGATGGCTGTGTCTGCAGGTGATACCAGTTGTGTTCAGATACATGATATGGGATGAAATGTGATATTAAAAAAAACCCAAACCTAAACAAACCCCCAAACGAAAAACCAAACTACAAAACCCACGGCAATCTGTGCAGCAGTATGGAGAAAATTGTGCAGCAAAGAGGAAGAACTTCAGAAAGAGTGAGGAGACACTGCTTCCATAACAGACTTAACAAGAATCATTGACCCTAGATAACAAGTTAGAAAAGAATAATGGTTCACACTCTTAAGGGAAGAGATTTAGCTGACATAAACAATGGAAATCAGTTTTGCCTTTTTTTAATAGGATGATCAAAATGAGAATTTACTGAAAGATTGTCACAAGTGTTGATGAATAGGAGAACACTTTTCAAGCATTGGTGCTCATAAATAAGGAAGAGGAGCAATCTAGATAGATTTGTAGAAAGCTGTTATATGACTGGATTGAGTTATTTCACTACTCTTGTTTTCAGCCCTCACTTCAGTATGGTCACTTTAACTTTGGAGCTGAGATCAGCCAGAAACTTTGAGAGCAAACAGATTGCCTGTGCTAGGCACCTAGGACTTTTGCAGAGTTCAGCAAGATGCAGCAAAGATAGAATAACCAGTGAAGAACACTTTAAATGCGTTGTTTTTTTTCATTTTTAACAAAACTCTAACATCTTCATTTTGTGCTGTCTTTGTAAGAACAAACAAACTTAAATGCAGAATTGTGTTAAGTCTTCACTCTTAAAAACATGTGTGATAAGGACACAATAACTCTCTGATGCTGGCTGAAGCATGTTAATCTGCTTTGAGCTCTGTATGGTGTTAGGAGCACCAGGTAGCACTGAGAGCTCTGACCAAAGTCAAAATCCCTAGCATTTCACTACCATTACCTGCCATTACTATCTTTCTTGGCAGTGGCTAAAGAATGTGGCATGTAAGCTCAAAATGATATCATTATGCATATTTAGATAGCTGGATAGCTTTCTGCATGTGTACACCACAGTAGTCACATAACATCACTTAACTGTAAAGCTAGACCATTAATTATTTGTGTGCTTCCTTATGTGCATATATGTGAACAGATTTTTTTTTTTTTCAAGTGCTTAACTATTATGGTGGTGCCTTGCAGTGTGAGGTTATCTTTATATAACCTTTCCTTGAAACCACAGCTTTCCTTCAATTTACTTCAATTTTATACATGGAAGGCTTTAAAGGTGTAACAAAAGAATTTAGGTCTGCTTAGAACTTAACAATAAATTATCTCTGTTGCTGCCTGGCCTACTTGCCAGCACAGCAATGGAGTCTAATCTTAATTCTTTATGACCACTCAAAAACATCTCCTTCCTGTATGTGATGTGGGACTTGGGTTATTTTATTTTTTTTTTCCCCTTTCCTCTTTTAAGCTGTCTAGATCAATTTAAAATAAATCTCTATGTAATAACAGCTAATGATGAATTAGAATGGAAATCCTGCTAATATTCTTATTACATGAAACTAAACACCTGAGTTTTACAACAGAGACAAAAAAGCAATTGGATGCTAATAAAAATGGGGAAAGCTAATCATCTTTAAAAACAAAACAGAGACCCAGTTTCATGAAAAAATGTTTAAAAGGTATATACACATCATCTTAACTCCAGATCTTATTTATGAGGAAAAGTAATCTGGATAGCTTTTCCTGTTGATGATCTTTCAATAATAACTTGAAAGCTTTCAGAAAGTGGTTTTCACTCCTTTGTTAAAGAAATTTTTCATGTCGGTAAAAATACTTTCCCACCAGCAAGCAGGCAAAGTTGCAAGAAAAAAGCATTACAAGAGAAAAGATGATATGGAAAAAAGATGGAAGGGAGCCCTTGAGTGTATTTTGAGTATACTTCCTTTCCTCATTCAGAAATCATCAATCACACAGATGCCAATAGAAGAGTGAGAATCTTTGTTATATGTGTGAACTGAATATTATCTATATAGATCTAAAACCTTCAGAACTGTAGCTTTACTGTAAAAGACTTTTATAAAGATTTTTTTTAAATCCAAATAAGACAAATAATGTTACGAGGTTTTTAAGAAGCCTTTGTAATTAGGATAAATTGGGGAAAAATGAACTAGGGGAAGCAATAATTTTTTTTTTTTTCACTCTACTGTGTTATAGGTATTTTTCTTTACTTAAAATGACAGAAAATTATGGAAGGTATTAAACTCATCTATTTTAGTTTTATTATTTCAGTAGTGGATATAACCAGAATGTTGAGGTGATAGGAGAAAGGGGGAGGGAATCAGTAAAATAACATAAAAACTATTTTGAGAAGTGACCTGGAGCACTGAATTGGTACCTAGAAATATTGCTTTTAAATTAATGTATTTTTTTAAGGAAAATATGATTAAAAGTTTAAATTAAGGAGGGAGAAAGTGATTATGTTGTGAATTCAGTAAAGAAATTTTTTTAAATGGAAGACTGTAGACTTAAAACAGTATTTAAAAGGGAAGATAAAAAGCTCAAAATATTCTTTAAATTGCATTAATGTGGAGCAGGGATAAATCATACCAGCCATCCTTTGTGTCTCTCCCTCAAGTCTATATTCATCCAACAGTGTCCTTCCCTTTGCCCCTTGTCACGTCATGGGTCCTTACTCTACTGAATTCCTTGTCTATATGTATAGATTTGCTGCTTAAAGTGAGAAATGACCCTTTCACATCAATAGATTGAATAATATGAGCACATATAAAAAATAATTGATGTCTGTCATAAGTCAGTGAAACTTATGTGCATGTAAGTTAACTTGTGAAAGGTTGGACTATATATGACATTGAAAAATTATTTCAGTGTTGAATAATGCAATGCACTAGGAAGTTGTACCAAGGTTTAACTATTACATCACTGATGCAACGCAACACTAGAAAATATTAATTTTCAGGAAATCAAAGCTAAAGAGTTAAGTCCATGTGCACTTTTTTGGTTCAGAGATTCATGTGCTATGGTACTTTGATTATAAAAGCAGTTGTTTTGTATATTTACATTAGTTTTAGTAATGAATACAGTACTTCTGTGAAAAGAGTAAGCAAGTTTGCACAGATGAAAGTTAGGTAATAAGCTTAAGGGACAAGCAATCTCATATATCTAGGTCATCAAGGCTGGTCAGGTCTATTAAGGACCTAGATATTTCTTTGTGAGTACTTGCTTCTACAGCACTCAATATATACTGCTGTACCCTTCCTTTGTTTTGCTTATGAAGACACACGTGTTTCTGGGAGTTTTGGTAGCTGTTGCTGAGCAGGCGGCCAGGAGCACTGAAATAATCTTGGACTGTGTGGGTACATCCACTGTGTGCAGTTCTTCACAGCTTTGTCTCTTCCAGATGAGCAATTTTGTTGAAGGAAGACAAAGGCTTAATGCTAGATTTTTGGCGAGGATGGGAACCCAAAAGCTTGTATGCTTTTGCAAGTCTAGATTTATCTGACCTGAACTCCTACCCTACATCCTTGGGGTATCACTTCCTATGTATTTCTAAGGGCCCAAAACTATTTAGGAGGAAACCTTGAACGTGAGGAGTTTGAATGAAGGTGGAGTAGCTCAGGCTTCAGTGCCAAGATATCATTAATGACAATGTTATATTCAACTTCAAATGTCACTTTGTGCAAAACTTCCCATCCTGTGAGAAGCTGCCTTGTGGTCCACCAGGGCCCATTCCAAACAGAGATCAGATGTGAAGAGCAGAACTCAAGGGGAGAATTATATATCTTTATAACGAGCTCCTTGAATACCCTTTGGTTACAAACTATCTCTATGATTCAGTCCTTGTATCTCTTAGCAGAAGACTAATTCTCTCTTGTCTCGGGAGCACATTTGAATGTTATTGAACTTGGTTTTGTTATGGAGCTAAAAGCTGACTTGAAAGATTAGTCACCATGAGGAAAATGGAATAGCAGTACCAGATATAATGTACTATTGACAGAAAGCCTTGATTTGGCTCGCAGCACAGGTTTTCCTGGGTTTGTTTTTTCAGTGCCATTATTCCCACTCAGGCTCCACAACTCACTTTTTTCCTTTTATTTATTTATTTTTTAAATTTCTCTTCTGGATGCACCAGAGTTGGATTTATCAAGAGGTACTTTGGATTATATCACAAGATATATTAATGTCATTTTACCTTAAATGCCTTTTTATGTGAATCTGTGAATGAGGCCTTTTACTCTCTTGCTGCCATTTGTTATTGAGATTGCTTTTTTCCCTTGAAACCCTTTTTGGGCAGGCTATTTAACTTTCACTTTCTAGTTCTTTCTACTAGGATCACTTTTCCTTCTCTATGCTGGACTTGTTCCTCAGCTTTTATGACTAGGTATTCCATTCTCTGGATGCTTTTCTCATTCATAGCCTATCACTTCATTTTATTATTATCTTTCAGCCATCTGTTTATTATGAGTAATGTATCTTTTCTATACCTTCTCACAAAACAGAGAAATATAAGGACATAATGCATGAGACTTTTCTTTTTTATAATGTGAAAATGAAATCCTCAGCTCAACTGGCTCCATCTATCTCTGATTTCTTCTTCATTACCAAAGTGCAGTGGCAAGAAATACCTCAAATATGATAGCTGGCCTTTAGAGACTGAGAGCATGGTGCAAGCCATGTTTCCTATATTAGCAACAGTCCCCTTAATCCCTTGCCTATATCAACCTTTTAAAGAAAATTAATTTCACATGATTATGCTAATATTTTCTTAATGAATTTGAAAAGAAATCTGTGCAGAACATTAATGAATCATTTTAACCATCCCTGCTGTGAGATTTCAAGATTATTATTTCTGTAAAAGTATATGAATATTAATATGCACCCTGGTAATTGGTACAAAGTTAATTACTGTAATTCCGATATAGTAAAAAAAAAATAAAATTCCTGTAATATGCAGTAATAGCTGGTTATGAAGATGGAAATCTTGAAGTTAAAATATTTGCCCATACATATGAAGTGAGATAAGAAACAATCTTGATGTAATAGCCAAATTATATTTCTTTAAACTATCTGCTTATTAAGTTCATTCGGTTCATGGAAGTAAATATTCTACGTGGCTTAACTGCAATCTTTACTTCAGTGGGTTTTATTTCAGATTTGAAATCAGTAAGAGTAGAATCTATCTCTTATGATATCTAGTGGAATAGTCAAGTAGTCATGACAGAACTTGACTGTGGAAATGAGAACTAGCAAATTAATTCTACAAAATTTTATTCCAAGTTTCTATGTTATTATTTGGCACTTGAAAGGATAAGTTAACTTACATAACTTTTTCTGAAACAGTGACTGCCAAAGCATTCTAATGACACTAGAGTAGTTGTTGTCTTAGTACTCAAATACCCATTTTAGTTGATCAGTTAGTTTTTTCTTCTGTGCTTCCTACAATAATGATGTTTTCTTCTCAGTGGAATAACAGTGCAAGTAATCATCTCTGTCTGCCATGCCACAGCAATTCTCTCTTCTTTCCCAGTATGAGAAGAGAAGGAACTGTTAGCCTAGCTGAAACCTGATGCCTAAATTCTACTGGAATTTTTAGGTTTGGGCTATGAAATCCCACTCACGTGGCTGGGTGCTGTAACTTCTGTTCATTCTTGTGTGTTTCAGATGTCTTCACTGTCCACGTGCTTAAATTATTTTTTTTTTTGTGTCATTTACCCTGCATGGAAAATGGTGTTTTTAAGGAATGCTTTTATCTGAGAAGAAATATAAAATGTATCTTTAACTGATGCTGTAAGTCTTAAAAGTTGTTCAGATGGTTGTTCTTAAGCATATAATTACTTGACATAAACTTTGTGCGTCTCAAAAAAACTTAGTAACGTAGTTTAGTGAAACAGGAGTAATATGCAGGCATATAGATAAAGAAATTTCTATTTACAAAATTGTTACAAAGGCTTGCAAGTTATTTTTTTCTAGTCTTTATTTTGCTGCTGTCTAACCTAATATTGGTGCAGATCTTCAGTGGGAATTTCTGTCTTCAAAATGAAATAAGACATGTAATTATTAACTGAACCAAATTGATTAAGATGCTTCCCTTTCATCTAAAGACTGTGTATTACCTACTCCCACTATTGCAACACTTTAGCTTTCTTTTACTGCAGGCTATCTAGTTGTACCGCATCTACAATTTTCACATTACCATATAGACTATAATTGAAAAGGAATATTCCTTTATTAGTTTTCTATTAGAGAAAAATCAACACATGAGAAAATCAACACATAAGAATATGAATACCAACAGGGAAATTAAAGCTTTTTAAAAACTGTATTCAGCACACCGAGTATAAATTAGAACAATACTCCTTAAGCAATCCAATATTGAATTGCCAGGTAGTAATAATGATGGCTTAAGTGATTTAAAAATGTCGTCAAATAAAGATGGATTTTTGTTATAGTTACCACAGATATGAAGTGAACAAATGTTATTTTTCCTTCATACAAGCTGAGTGCTGGAAATCTTAAATCATGAAAATGACCTTTTTTTTCCTTGTGCTTCTATGCCATCTTCTAATACTGCACTATTGGTAGTGTGTGCATGTTTTCTTTTTTGATTATCATTTTACCAAGGTAATGTCAGGACCTCACTACCCCCAGGAGTCAGGAAAAAGCAATGTGGGGATGTTTTTTTGGTGGGTTGTGTGTGTGTTTGTCTGTGGTTGTTGGTGTGTGGTGTGTTTGTGGTTTTTTTTTGTTTGGTTTTTTTTTTTTTAAAAGCCTGAATGGCCAGGCATTAATTCCATGTGTGTCATCCTGAAAGGGCAGATATTCATTTAAATCCCAAGGAGAAATTCAAATTCCCACCTCTATTTATCACAAAACTCTAATGTACCCTGTTACTTTGCTTGGGGAGGAAGGAGGCAAGTGTCCCAGGCCCTCAGAAGTGAGTCACTCATGTTTGCCAGGGTCCAAAGTATTCTACATGAAGTGCTATTGTATTTCCACACTGCTCTGGGGAATAGACTGCCCCTGTCTAATAACATGATTGGGTTATGGCTGCAGTCTAGTTGTGCCTGGCATTTTCCTCCTAGTGATCTTGAGCCCTGCAGGGAGCTGGTTTCTATTATTCTGGATTTTGTAGCAAAAGGGTTGACACAGTTCTGTGAACTCATCCCTCTTGCTGCTTTCTGGGAGAACATAACACCTTCTGCATTTAATACTTGAGTTGTTTTCTTTTGGAAACAATGACACTTAAACTGAATTTCCCTCTTCCTGGTCCTGCAGAAAATATTAGCATGGCAAATATGTGCACCACTTCAAAATGAAAGATAGTAGAAATGCAATTTTTAGGCTTTGAGTCAAATAATTTTGTTTTCTGTTCAAGGGATAGAAAAAACCCAACAAAATACCACCCCCACCCTCCCCCCTCAAATTTGGATTAAAAAACTTTTTTTTTTTTTTTTTTAAAAGCTGTAGTTGAAATTGCTCTTCATTGGAGTTCCTATTTTGCTTTCCTGGTGTGCATATACAAAAACTTAAAAGTTTCAAAATGCTAATTCCCTTTGTCTTCTGTTGTGCCCCTGCTCATCTTGATCAACAATTTCAGCTATTTTTCCAGGTGCACCTTCTGCATTCTTTTGGTGTAATTTATCAATTAGGATTAAGCCTCATGTAAGTTCAGTTTCCCATGCTGTGATCTTTCTTTTGCCTTGTGTAGGATTTCTGGCCCTTCAGAACAAAACAAATGCATCTTATGGCATATATTGTTCTTCTGTGCTAGAAGAAACAAACAAACAATGTTTTTAATGTGTTTATATTAACAGATGTATAGATTAATAAATTCCAATTTCTGAAGGCCAGACTGCGACCATCCCAATTTCATGTAGCACATAATGCTAGGCAATGACTATTATACCATAACCTCATTCCTAAATAAGAGACTTTCTGTTTGAAAGTAATCCACCAGTTAGCTAAATATTTCAGAAGATGAAGAACCTACTATATCTTTTGGAAATATTTTCTGTAATTGTATCAGTGGTTGAAAATCCATGCCTTATTTTCAGTCTAAATCCCAGTTTCTAATCATCCTGTTGTCATATGCTTTCTCCTAAGACTATCAATATTGTGAAAATTTCCCTTCATCAATTAATGGGGTCTAGTTTGTTCATTCGTTACATGTTTTCTTGGCAAACTCTTCTCATGCTCCCCTTGAGTGAAATACTAGTTTTCTCTTTAGGCTAGCTTCCTATGGAACTGACATACATAAACTCATTCCTGCCTTACATATTTGTCAATTTCCATATCCTGATAAGTGCTTGGATAACTTCAACCACAATGTAGATATTCTGATTTTGGCCAACTATTTTTTTTTTTTCTGGTTTGTTTGGTTTTTTTTTTTTTTTTTTTTTTTTTTTTGTTAAATTTCCGTTTCTCCCTCTTTTGCTTTTTTCCTTTTTCTTCAACGTCAATCATAAA